>SCDS01001100.1:11798-24699 GCA_004149465.1 Drosophila nigromelanica | reverse complement strand
GCTCAGCAGCGTGTTGGTCGCATTGAGCTGCGCGGAGAGACGCAACACCTGCGTGTCGCTGGACATGATCTCGCGACAGACGCTGATCAAATCTGCGCTGACAGCGGCATCGCTTTGCTGCTGCTCCACGAGCCGGGCGAATATTTCTGCCGTGCTGTAGACATCGACTGGTTCCAGCTGGTCCTGTGGGTGGCTCAATAAATCCCGCAGCTTACTTAATGTGTTTTTTTGGCTACGCCGCACAATGAGCAGCTCCTTCTGCAATTGTTTCAGTTGCCGGCTCAGTTGGCTGCCGGCGCGACAGCTGACATTGCCGAGCTGCTGCCAATGGGCAGTCGCATTGCAGAGTCGCCGCAAGGGGAGCCCGTCTCCATCCAAGCAGAGATCCCGCAACGTGGCCCAGTCGCCAGCCTTGGTGCGCTCAAAGTGGTTCAAGTGCCGCTCAAAGCTAACTTTACCATTGCCAGACTCCAACTCGTAGTTGTGCTCGAAATCTTGTGGCTCACAGTGCGCAACTGGCTGCAGCTTCATATGGGGTTCGTGCTGGGCAGGTTCCACTGTGCTGTGGTTACGCGCCCGCCATTGTTGCTGTGGGAATAGCTGCACACTGCGCCAGGTGGTGCTCGGTGTGAGGCGCACATGAGCCTCTAGACTGAGCCCGCCGAACAACAGCCAGAGCAGCCAAAGCATTATCTTCCTCTTCTTTAGCCAGTTAATTATTGTGCTCAACAGAGATGTGACACATGCTCTAAACCGTTAAACCGTTGTTGCCTCCACAAGCGCCGCGCTCGACTGTCGCTTCGGGTTTGCGTTTTGAAAAGACATCACGACTTGCGGCATTAGAAGTAATAAATATTTTAGCCAAGATGTGCTTACGTAATTACTCATTCATAAATACATGCATAAATACATATATAAATATATAAAATATATATATATACGATAAGCACATTTGCCAGATTTTTCTTTAGCTTTGACTCAAGCTGAGCCGCAGTAAAACTCAAGTTCAAGCTCGATCGGTAGCTGCTTCACGTCAAAAACAATTAACAATTGCACAACCGTTTTCCCTGCTCCCTTCGGCAATTATTCAATTTGTCCATATCTCCATAATAATATAGATTGTATGTCGAGCTACATTCAGCGCTTGTCGACAACTTCTTCTCCATATTTTTCGAAGGCACAAAAAAAAGAAACTCTTGTGTTTAGCGCGCCTTGGCGGCTGTCAGCTCTGATTTGACTTCACTTTAATTTCGTTTTGATTTGGGTTTTATTTATTTTTCTTTATTTTTATTATTTTGCATTTTTATTGATCTTTGTTGAACGAACATGTGCGGTCAAGTGTGACAACTAGTTGAATTCTTATTTGTGTTACTTCTAAACTTCTTGAATATAATTAATGGGACAATTTCGCACAAGTTGTTAAAAAAAAACAACACGAGCACGTGCTTATCACATTAATCTTAAAAAGTTTATAGTGTTGGATCATCTATAATTGTATCTTCCACGCAACAAACTGGCTTTTGTGCCTGACAATAACCACAGAAATGCGTTCAAAAAATATATAAATTTTTGTCGAATCTGAAAGCTCAGAGTCGGAATGCAAGCAACTGTTCTTCCAATATGAACACAGCTGGAAAAATATCTTCTTATACATAAGTTTAGGTTGCTCTAAAACTGTTACCTCCCAAAGCAATCATTTTCAAACTGTGACTATAGGTTCAACTGAGTTTTACGATTCCTACTTGTGGTTTTTATATATGTGCAATATTATCGCATATTTAACTTTTTATTTTTTTGTATTAATCTGAGAATTCTAGATAGTATGTTAACCTTGTTGAACCATCTTACAAAGCAGACACAAAATACCAGTAAGAACAACAACAAACTAATGATACATTTGGTTGCCATTTGCCTTTTGGCCATTTTGCAGCCAATTGCACAGTTGACTTGTTACTGTTGGTCAACTGCAGAAGGCAGTCCTGTTGTTCATTGTCCTTTCAAGCTCTATACTTGTGCTTGGACTGCAAACATTTTATTTATACAGTAAAAAGCTATAAAAAGTGCAGAGGTGAGCATTCAATATAAATGCAATAAAACAACTGAAGCGCAAAAAAACCTAGTGAAATATAAATATATGGAATACTGAGCTACACAGATGCACAAAATATTATATAAATAAATGAAATTGATGTGAAGCATTCAAAAAGCTAAAAAGCAAACCCTTTCCACATATAGTTAATTTAAAAATGTACATAGTTTACCAAAAATTGATTCAAATATTTTGATTGCCTAAAAATATTTTACAGAGATAAAAAATTAAAGAAAAAACATAAGTTGAATAAAAGTGACGATGAATGCTCGGGTTAAGCAATACCCCGCACAAATACTTAAAAGTAGGTGTATTGGTTATATAGAAATTTCTGTAGCAACGATTAATATATATTATATATATCTTGTAAATATCATTTAAAAAAGCTAAAAATTTTTTCCTTTGCCTATACGGGTTCTACCAATAATATATATCTTTATTTTATTGCTTGTTTTCAGAGTTTAATAATTATATAAATATTAAAACAACGCATCTCAGATTTTCTGCATATTTGTAACGCATTATGAATTCATATTTGCCCAAGTGCATTTAATCGCATTAAACGCTTATAAATTTAATATGCGCATTAAATAAATTCTGTGAATTCTCAAATTAAATATTTATCGTTTGCCAATTTAAATAGCAATCACTAGGCATTTGTTAAACACTGCCATTGTGTTTGCTCAGCTGGGCAATTACTGATTGATTGATTGATTGATTGACGATTACAAGTGCTGCCGCCCACACAGCTATTTAAATATTGAATGTAAACACAACGCGGTCAAAGAGCTGCTTAGTCAAGTGAAACCAAGTGCAACGGTTTTTCTTATCAGATAAACAGTTTGGTTCGTTGTTTGTCATTAACTCGAATTGCATTGAAATGCAATTTCAACCCCTTACCTCTTCTATTTGCTTTTCTTCTGTTCGCTTTTAACTTTAGCTTTTTCTGTGGCTGCGGCAAACAATATCGCTTGTAATCTGGAATGGGGTGGCGAGTGGGCGACAGGTCGACCCTCTGGTTAGGCTGTGCAGCTGGCTATAAGTTTTGGGTCTGTGCAGTGCGATGGTTGCTTGGTTGGTTCCACTTCAGGAATTTATTTACTCAAGTGTGATGCGATTATCCTTGCTGCACTTGTCCTTTGTTTCAATGCGCAACTTCCAAAGGCGCTTGAGACACAGTCAGCCACCATTATTGTCAGTAAATCTCTGTGTGTGTGTGTGTGTGTTAGTTACACTGCGATTGAGCGGCTGCTTGGTTGTCGAGTTGAACTTCTTCATTTGCTTCTCGCTTGTTAATTAAATGTCAGACAGATTTTCATCTTTGCGCCCTGAAGTTGATTAGAAACCCTGAGACCGAAAAATGTTTTCTTCTAACGCACCATTTCATACACAATATGCTAACGGGCATTTTTTCTCTATTCCATTTTATTTTTTGTGCTCTTGTAGGGTATCTCATAGGGTATATGAGCTTTTTCTTAAATTTCCTCATATTCCACATATTTGCGTTTCTATTCATTCAAGTGGTCGAAAGAGCACCTAATTTTTATGACTTTTTACTTTATCAAGCATCAGCTGTTTGATTTTTCTATTTCTATGTTCCATCCCCAGTTGAGTTAGGGCATATTGCGAGTAGTTCAACATTGAATCTGCCTCTTTTAGCTGTGATTTGAATAGTCTGCTGTCTGCTGCGGGCACTAATACCAGGCCGAGCTACCTGACTACAGTTTCCCCTTTGCAAGGCCCCTTCCATCAGTGTCAACGGCATTGTGAGTCCGTCAGTGGCAGCTCTGCCTTTGGCCTTTTGCCGACATTTATCAGACATTGCAGCTGACTTCTGTTGTGGTCGCTGCGGCTACACTTGCTGCCTTTCAACGCGGGCTTAAATAAAAGCTGAATTAAAACAAGTCAAATGCGTGGCAGGTACACAGTTTATGACTTCGAGATGCTCTTCATATTTCCCTAAATTTGTCTAATTATATTATATTATAAAATATTTTTTAACAAAAATGTATTATTTTGTTAACGAGTAAATAGATGGATCGGTCAAAAAGATATTAAATATCTTTAGGAAAGGTTTTCATATACCTACAAATAATTTTAAAAATGTATTTACATGAAATATTATATTTGACGGTAAGTGGCAAAGAATAAACACTTATAAACCTATACATCAGATTAATTCGAGCTGCAGGGAGCCAATATACTCTTTTCACGTAAGCAAACAGAGCATAAATAACATAGCGACAGTATTTAAAAACTCCGCAAAGCATTTAATTGCATTGTAGTTTGACACAATTGAAGAAATGACCAATAAAACTTTACAGAGCCACTGATTGATGTGACTGGAAAGCAGAATTGACAGCAAATCACATTTAATTAATGACTGAAATGGGGCAGCGGCTATTACTTTGCATACAAAATTTAGAAATAAAAATTTTATTATGTGCCTCAACTGAGCGGTTGACAAGCTTGAGTATTTATTGATCAATTCAAAGTCTAGCAAATCAGATTCTGATGGTGTAATTTTATAAAATTATAATCATAACACGTTAAAAAATTGGTTTTTCTTAACTGTCAGCAGCGCCATCTATGGCCCAGAAGCTGCAGCTAACAAGCAAGAGAGCGAGAGCGAGCTTTTCAAAGCTTTCCCATTTTTGCGGCCAACAGCTGAGCGTGCCTGGCAAACTGGCAAGGGGATGGCAGGCGACAGGACCCAGTGGCAGTTAGAAAAGCGCACAAGTGTCCTGGCGCTGGTTGCGCTGCGTCCATTAATATACAACTGGCATCAAGCGTCGGCTGTTCAGTCGTCGATGCCTGCTTCAAGCAAACTGTTCAAGCATTGCGCTCGCACAATCTGAGCAAAAGCCAACTGAAATAGGTTCGCGCGCGCTTCGCTTATCATAAGTCAAACGAACGCGAAAGTTGTGTGAGTTAGTGTGTGTGTGTACTAGGATGTTGATGGTTGAAGCTGAAGTGGAAGTCAAATCTAAAATACAGAACAAATAAATCACAAGCCAAATATAAAATAAAGGCCATAGTCAAAATAAAAGAAGAGCAAATAAAAATATATACGTTGAGCGTTGAAAAACATATACGAAAAAAACAGGAAAATATATATAATAAGAAATAATAAGGAAAGCCGACAAACAACTTGGCCAAAGCGGCGTATGCGCAACGTTTTCCTGCACAACCATTAAAGCATACTTTAGAGGGCTCTAATTTATTTCACTCGCTATTGTCTCTCGCTACTGGGAGGGTCTGGACAAGGAGGCGTGTAATAATTTATGTTTTACGGTTTTTGGTGTTCACAAAAAATTACAATAACACAAGTGGACAAAACGAAAGAACAAAAAATAAATAGAAATATTTGCCTCAATATGTCAAAGTTTATTAGACATTTGGCTTTGCGTGCCCGCGGCAATTTGTGGACAGTTGTTGCGAGCTGTTGTTGTTGTTGTTGCTGCTGCTGCTGTTGTTGTTGCTGCTCTTGTTTTGCTTCTGCTTGGAAGGATAGTAAACGTCCATTAAATTTGATAAATGTGTGCCCAGTTCAACATACAATTGCCCAATTCAACTGGCCAACCATCCAACCAACTGCTGTCGCTTTGTCTGAGCCTCGTCGGCTCATTATGAAATGAGTTTTGCGAGGCCGCCTAATGACTGGCTCATCATTTACTCAGTTATTGTACGTTTAGTGCCAAATTGACAGACAATTTGTGAGCAAATAATGAGCGAAAATATCATTTAGTTTTTACTTGAATATCATTCCCGTGCACTCGCGTGTTGTCATTGCCAACCATCGTTTATTGAGTACCAGCCCTAAGCTTAAATAAATTGTTCTTCCTTAAGTCACAATAAACAGTTGGCAGCACTCGACTGACACTCGAACCTTATTCACACTTAGCCGCTGCCAACGGAAACACCCTCCTTTACCAAAATGTCAAATGTTGCACGTAATTAAAATTCGCTGGATTGGAAGCCTTTGTGGAGCAGCTGTCGAGCTGGTTAGCTGTTCGTTGGGCTTATCAGGTGAATTGCGACCTCATTTTCGGTGCTAAACTGATTTGATTAATATGCAATAAACGCCAAAAATCAGTTAGGGAAAGCGACTCTAAGCAAACAACCGCCAAAGGTTGACAGCGATAAGCGATAAATGTGACGCGGGCCAAAAGCAAAAGTTAAACAATGAGACACAGCTCCAAATAAAGCTGAAATAAGTCCAACATACATATATATATATATAATATTTATATATATATATATAGCTGGGATGTGCACCTTAACGAGCTCGCTAATGTCACACACACCAACACACACAGCAGATAAAAATCGATATTTTACTTTGGATTTAAAAAAAAACAGGTTAAACTTTTGTGGCAGCTCAACAGAAATTAGTCTTCAATTTAACGCACAACACATCTGCAAATTCAGTTCGGCCTATGCCATATCAAAAATAGTTAAAAATACTTCATCGTCTTCTTTTGCATTTAATGCTACTAGCTTTACAGCTGCGTTCTTACCTAGTTGCATGCCCCAAAGTGCTCTTTTTGCAACGTAGCTGACTTCAAACTGGGCGACGCCTTAATTGGCGCACACTCGGCGAGGCGCATAAATTTGGTGTTACACTTGACTTGCCACACACACACAACTACACTCGTCTGTATGTGTGTGCGTGTGTGTGTGTGTGTGTGTGTGTGTGTAATTAAGCAGCTTTCTGCATCCTTTGTGCCAATTGTTGTTGCCATTTTGGCTGCGACTTTGCCACTGCCTGCGCCTCCTTTGTTGTGACCCAGATGTGTTGGCATTTGGGCGCCTTTGGCTCTTGCACGTGTTGCATGTGGCATGCAACAAAAGAAAAAAAAAACACACATGCAATAACAGCTGCAATAAGCCGCCAGCAAATGGCACAACAAATAGCAACTGCTGCTGCTGGTAAAACAAGCGCTGCGAACTCGCTGAAGAGCTCACTTGCACTCATTGGAATATTTGATTAGCATTTCGTCCTTTTGCAAACGACGAGGCGTGGCTCTAAACATATGCACGGGGGTCGGGCCAGAAACAGCACGGGGGGGACATAAATAAAAGCAAAGGCCAACGCAAAATATTTTTAAATACAATACAGAAGCGAAACGAAACGAAATGCAGAGCTCAAAAACATTGTTAAGCCGATTTCAATGTATAAATTCATGAAATATTCATGTCCTTTGTGGCATTGCTGCTCTTCAAGCCGTGACAGACGAACGACCCAAACAAATTCTTAAAGTTTAGGCAGAACTTTTAAGTACACAAAATAAAACAGTTGATTTTCTGTGTGCTTTAAAGCTAAAATATAAGTAATATTGAGTGTAATATTTATCAACATCTGTGTAGATCATAAATCCAACTGTGCTAATAAATCTGTTAAAATAACAAAATGATTCAACAGGATTAATTTAGTTATGCATCGCATTTGATACAATAACTTTGTGCAAGTGAATTAAAAACGCGAGCAAACGTTTTGCATTTCAACAACAACAGCAACAAAATACCAAATAGGCTGTCAAAATGGTAAGTGAGTGCATTCAGAGTGTATTCAAATTAAAAATGATTTATGTATAAATAGAACGAAAGCTAACACAATTGGCATGCCATCAATTTATTTCAAATATTTAAGGCATATCTCGACTAAAATGAGAAATTAAATTTTCATAGAGATGAAAAGAAAAAAAATAACAAAAGCACAATAAATTGGCAAAATATATGAGTTGAGAAAAAAAATTGCTGAGTTTGTTTGAACGCATACTTAAATATTTATGTTTATAAACAAGACAATGATTGATCTAAAAAAATATTTTGATTGATCTAATAAATACTTTAGGTTGTTTTTCTTATGTGCTGCTCCCCAAAGCAAGCTTGTGGGAAATTGAAATAAATGGGGGAGAACATTGTTGATAGAAAATAAAATATTACGTAAAAATTGAATAAGACCAGTTTTTCTAATTTAACATAACAGAATAAAAGCTTTTATTTTGAAAATCAATCGAAAAATCGAATGAAAAACAAGTTTTATCTAAAATTGTTGAGCAATTTATACATATAAAAATAAGTATATAAAAATAAAACAATATTCATGTATGACGATTTTCCGGCATAAATCAAACGATGCCAAAAAGAAAAGTCTTTAAAATCGTCAGTAAAGCAAATTAAATGCCAAGTACAATGATAAAATTCAGACTGCCAAAGGATCAAACCTATGACAAGGCAAATAAAGTTTCCATGTTGACATGTTACACACACACAAACATGCACGAACACGCATACGCACGTTCTCATTTAATGATAGCGACTTTCGCATTTCTGTGCATGTTTTTCTATTCTATTTCCAAATGACGCCGTGCAGAGCCCACGTGTGGCAACGTTTCCATCAGCTGTTGGCTCTAGCTGTTGTTTGTTTAGATTTGTTGTTGCTGTTGTTATTGTTGCAACATTTCAATATATGCGCAACAAAGGCAATAAACATCAAATATCGGTTAGATACATCTTCATCAGGCAGCCATCAAGCAGCTCATGTGCTGTGGCCCACTAGACGTATGCGTAATGTATGTAAATATATTTCAAGTATTTTGCTTGCTTGCTTTGCATTACTTCCGGCGGAAGCGATTGATTGTGCGCCATCTTGCAAAGCTCTATGGGCATGTAAGGGACTGTCTGTGTGTGTGTGTGGCTTGATTTCGCATAACAAATCAAATTGATTGCTTATAGGATACATTTAAAAGGAATGAAATGCGCAATCCTTATTGGTTTCACATTTTTCACCAAATTTCACACAGGAAAAGAGCTTGTTTCAAAAAAAAAAAATTAATAATAAGCTTGAACGAGTTTTTCGTTTTTCTTTTTTTACATTTTTTCTGTTTATTTTTGGCTCAGCATCCTTGGCTGGACTCAATTTTATTATCACTTACTTTTGCGTGCAGATGTAATTAAAATAAGACAGCATTCAATTTTGCTGGCTCTTTTATGATTTCGCTTTGAGTGGTCATAAAAATGTTTCTGTAATTTCAGAATGGACCGCATTTGAGATAAATGAAAACCAGATAAAATACTGTACACGTCTATATTTATATAATTTCAGCATCAATATTATGCTGTGTTATAATAATAGGAATTTTTCTGCTTTGTACATAAAACTAATCGCTGTTGCTTTTGTATTCCTATTATTATTTTTATTTACAGTATGGCTTTGTTAACTACGCCCTGGAGTTGCTGGTGCTCAAACATTTCGGCGAGGAAATATGGGAGAAGATCAAGTAAGTAGCGCCCAACAAATGCCAAAAGAAAACAGCTCGGGAAAACTCATTACAAGCGCCTAATGCATAAACTACAGTGGTGTTGAGGCAGAACTTGGAATAACATCAGAAATTAATGTGCGACTTTTATTGCGTGGATGGCAGAAATATTAAGCAAGTTTCCCAGGAACATCAGCATTTTGAAAGGCGTTTCATGGCATATAATTTGTGGTTGGGCAGCATAATAACTGAAAGTTTTGATTAGCATGTCGTATTATGCATAAATTAATTAAGTTTCGGAGAGAGAAGAGCCCTTATTTATGAAGATAAAAATTAAAATTCCACCAGCTAATACCTTGTCGTATTCTTTTTAACAATAATATATATATACATAACTAATTCAAACATTTTTAAATAATGTTTCCACCTCTCCCAAACTAACCGAAATACTTTACAAAAGTATATTATCTTAATCAAGACCTTATCTATATGTTAATACATTTCAAAAAAAGCACATCAAAAACAATAAATATAATTAAAATAAATATATTAAAATTATAAATTAAAGCAAGTCATGATAAGTTCATATAATCATAACATTAAGATCCTAAAGCACCTAATTCTATTTGGAGCAATTGGATAAATTAACTTTCAATCAAGCAACAATTTGCTAGCGTGTCAATATTTGAATATTAAATTTCAACTTAATGCATAGTCTAGCTTCTGCTAGAGACACCTCAGAAATCAACCAATAAGATAACAATAATAATAATAATATCAACCATACATTAAGCTAAAGCAATTCAGAGTCTATAGCAGATAACCTACGTGTAATGACAAGAACACACAGTCAGTGCTCTGATTTAATTTCGCATAGGTCACACGCAAACACACACAGACACACACACACACACACACTGACAATGCTAATTCCCGGAAGTGTGCACAGTTGCTCCATGTGTGTTTGGCTAGTCTCCAGTTGCTGGTCGCTGCTTTTGGCTTGCTGGGTTTCAGTTACAGTTTCAGCTGGTTTTGCCAATTAAGAATGTGGCGCATTTAATTAATAACTAAAATAAACATAAATTTATGCGCCAATTGTGTGCGATGGCAGCGAACATGAGCCGCAATTAACTAATTATCCATTTTTCACATGGCGAAACGTGCTGCCACGCCCACACACATGAGTATATAAATTAATTGTGTGTGTGGCACATAAACTAAGCAAAACACGCATCGCGTTAATGTTAACAACGATTTGTGAGCCTGGCATTATTGGGCACAAAAGTCCAAATGCAGCGCAAGAATTAACGGATATCCGGCCAAAAATGCCGAGCCTCCTTTCCTGTTTGTATGAGTGTTCGTGTGTGTGTGTGTGTGTGTGTGTGTGTGTGTGTGTGTTAGCGTGTGTCTATAACCAAATACAATTCGCATTTATCTTAATTAAGTTATTGATATTTCGTGCGTATTTGCTTACAGACTGCCTTGTTTATAAATCTCTCTTTGCCTGAGTCATGCGTTAATTCCCCCTTTTAATCCGGGCTAGTTCGTGTCGGTTCTTTGCCCAGCTTTCCGACCCGGCAATCGTTTGAACATGACGTCATTGGTGTTTTTTGGTAATTGAGCAAGATTTATGCTTTCTGATTGCTTAACCGCAAGTCAGCTGCCAAAATAATGCGAACGGCATTAACTTATCGTCATGAAAGAAAAACAGGCAAAACGTAACTTAACTCATTTATTGTTGGAAACACTTGCAACAATCGAGCAATAAAAAAAAAATAATAATAAACCATCAAGTTCAATTTGACCCTAGCTTAAACGGCTGTTGCCAATGAGGCTGCCAATGACATGATTGTAATTACATTGCAGTCAGCTGGCGTTGGTAGTGGGCAATCAATGCAACAGCAACAGCAGTCAGTTAGTGTGGCAGTGTGGTAGTGGCAAGAGCCACACTCATTATACTGCCACTCGAGGCGCCCAGGCATTGGCATTGACGTTCGCCCATACTTGAGTCAACACACACATACACATAGACACAGCCGCCCACAAACACAGTCAATTGGAGCTGAGCGCGTGTCGTGTTTTCTTTTGAAATAAAATAATTATGCAAAAAGGATTTTGAGGAAATCTCGTGACATGCGTTCTTTTGGGTTAACTAAATTTACACTTAAGTTATAAAAAAAGATTATAACAAGAACAAAAGAAATTAAAGATGAGAACACGAAAAAACTCGGTCAACTTGAATCTTGACACGAGTAGCGCGACTAGACACGAGTATTGTATTTCTAACAGGAATTAGAGAAGGCGTAAAAGAATAGTCGTGAGTGTCGTCATGACACGCTTACATCTCAAAAAAAAGAAAAAACACAATCTCAGTCGATGACAGTTGTCGTCCTCGCTTGCCTCTCATTCAAATGCACTCGAAGGCATTGTCAAAGCGTTCATTAAAAAAAAGGCAAGACCAATGGCGAATACCATTGACAGGCTACAAGGAGCAGCTCATACGTGCGTCGCCCCTTATTATGTCTGTCTCTGTGTCGTTGTCTCTGTCTCAGTTTGTATGTCTGCCTCTTTATTTGTGTCTGAGCCTTCAATATGAATGGCAATGGCATTTGCCTTGATTGACGCACTACTGACCGCAAATGAATGAATGAAAATAAACGTAGTTAGTGGCTTACAATTCCTCCGTCTCTCTCTTTCGCCTCTCTTTTTAACAATGATTTTGCTGTGTGTCACTCTGCCTTTTGCTGATTGCTTTTAAAGCTTGCAGCTTGCTTTTTTAGCTTTAAAGCTAGAAGCTACGGCTTGTGTTCGCCAGCACTTAATCAGAATCTGTGCGCTAAGTGTTTTATGGGCTGCTTCTTTTCCTCGTTATTGCTGTTGTTGTTGCCGCATAATTGCAACACATCAATCTGCAAATGAGATTCATTAATTCGCCACGAATAAGAAGAACAAGCACAAAATTCAGCTAAAACTCAAAGCAGATTTAACTGCTTCGAAATATGAGCTTCAATTTTGCTGTTATAATGTGTGTGTTTTTTATACCCTGTTCACTTTGAAAATGTGTGGAAATTGCAGCTATAAATATATATGTATCAGCTGGAAGCTGTCAAAATCTCCCCAAGTGCTACAAAGTGTATCAATATAAATAAATAAAAAATATTTAAAACCCATATAATTGTCCTTAAATTCAGATTATGAATATTTTTGTCATTTTCGAGAACAATTTTATTTTCTTTAAAATTTAAAAAAAATCTCCTTAGATATAAAGTCTAGATATTATTATGAAGATATTTAAGTCCCATCTTCAATTGCTTAAAAATAGTATAACGAACGGACTATAATGGGGGCTCTGAAACGATGCCAAAAATTGGGTATATAACGACAGCTGTACGCTGGGTATTTTATGGTATTCCACTCTTACTTTTGTTTCTATCCTTGCGGCTTGACTTTGACTTTGATGTGGCTCAAGGATTGAGTAGCAGCTCGTGGCCAATGCACAGCCGCTGAGGCCAAAGCGCTTGACATTAGCGTTCGTGACACACAAACA
>SCDS01001100.1:0-11748 GCA_004149465.1 Drosophila nigromelanica | reverse complement strand
CACAAACACACACACACACACACACACACACACACACACACACACACACACACACACACACACACACAGAGAGAAAGAGACACACACACGCACACACAGACAGGGTGGCCACGGTCTAAGTGGCAGTTGTTGTGCTAATACACAGACCGGAAATGTAGCTGATCCCTCGCAGCTGCCTGAGTCTTCCTCTTGCCTCCTCGCTGCCCACAACATCCCTATGCTGTCGCAGTGTCGCTTTATTGTTATTGTTGCGAAAGTCCTTGTTATTGTTATCGTTGCTGCTGCTGCTGTTGCTGCTGCTGCTGTTGCTGTTGTTGCTGTTGTGCATGTTTGTGTCACTTTAGACAAAAATCGATTTGCCTATAAAATGTTTTACACACACGCACAACACGACCACAATAAGGCCAAGCTGCAAGTGTCGGCATGGCGTCTAAGCCCCAAGGCCCTGCAACCACCCACAGCTGTTTGTCAGCCTGCTGGTTTGTCAATATGTCGGTCAACTTGTTTGTGCATAAGTCTGTGGATATATTAGAGTGTGTTTACATTCTGCTGTGCTTACTGCCCAAAAATTCACTACTAATGGGCCGTGTCCAAGCCCACCTCTAACCAGCTGCTGGACCGCACGGCCAACTGCCATGCGGGCCAACTGCGCTGGGATCGATTATGCACATATTATGTTTAGCCCCGCTCAAAAACGCTTTCAACTCCATTTCGCCAAAGCTAAATATATTCTACCAATTTGACTGAGCACATATAAATATAAACGCTGAGTTAAAAAATGGGTTATAAATATAACAACGAGCTTTATATAAATAATTTTTTTTTTATTAAAATCTATATTTTTTTTGGCATTGCTGCAATTTGTTTGTGTTCTTTACTGAAGGAAATTTTATTCCAAAATATTTTGAAATTAGTTTTTCTTAATTATTTGATAAATATTAGAAACATTTCGTTTTTAAATATATATTTAATTTTGGTATAAAGCATTCTTGAATAAATAAAAAAATTTTGATCTCAAGCAAAGTAATATTCACCTTGGCAAAATTTTATCAATGCTTGTTATCTAATTATCATAAAACTTGAGTTAATTGAAAAATCGCCATCATCTTGGCGTACTCTGGTCGCATTTGTTGCTGGGAACATCTGTTTTGGCCAGCAGCATTCGTTGATATGCCCATCAGAGCCTAACCAAACTGGTTATAATTGTGTGACCTGGCCATGTCATCAGAACTCGTTGGCATTCGTATCGCAGCTAGTGGCATGGAAAATTTGATATATTGACAAGGCATTGGATTAGCTTAACGTCACGCTTTGCGTTTTCCTTTGGCTTTGCGTCACATATGCGCGCCGCTTCACTTATTCCACATACGCCTAGTGACATGAAGCGTGCATAGACCGCCCATATTAAATGCAAATTTGCGCGAATTTCGCAGAAAATGTTGGCCCAAGAAGCACTTTTTGCGACTTATTAGCTTTGAAAACGTAGCAGCTGCGGCAACTGCTGACAAATCTTAAAGCATCATCAATCTTCATTCCCTTTCACAGCTGGGCAAAAGGGTAGCCAACGCGCTGTCTTTGCAAGCTAGACGCAGATTTTACTGGATTGCACCCACACAGACACAAAGAGAATCGTTTGACTGCCATTAAATACGCATTTTTACACGCATATTAATTCAAAAGCCGTTCGCTAAGTGGCGCTTAAAAAACCGCGCACAACCAATTTTTGTATATATATATATATATATAATTTTTTTTTTGGGACCATTAGGCGCTGGTTTTTACTCCACACCCCATGTCCGAGCTTCGTATTACAGCGTTTTATTTTAGCCAACCATTTGTGGCCCCTGCTGCTCTTTAGATATTCATACCAGCACATACACATACACATACACATACACAGACATACATACACAATACGCCCCATGACGCGCCCACGCCCGCAGCATTATGTGGTGTTTTTTTTTGCCACACGAAAATCGATCGCATTTTCATGGCAGACATTATGGAAATTCGAGTCGCTTTTCAAGTGTTTGTCTGTGTGAGTGTCGGAAATGGCATTTCTCAGGCATGTAACGAGTTCAGGGTATGCGTGTGTGTGTGTGTATGTGTGTGCGTGTGCGTGTGTGTGTGTGCTAATGCGTCAACAAATGAGCGGTGATGCGTCTCAAGTTTCAATTCTAGCCAAAAGGCGTTCGATTTGCTGCAAAAATTCTTCTAGTTTTAAATATAACACAAAAGTTGATGTGGTATGCGCTGTTTGTGTGTGTACGTGTGTGTATGTGTGTGTGCGTGTGTGTGCGTGTGATATGTCAGCGTGTCGCTAACCAGCGCAAATAAATAACATCAATAATATGCAAAGAAAAGTCCTCAAGCAACTGAAAATACTGCCTGCCTGATGAAAAAGTCACCAATAGAATAATCTTTTAGTATTATGTACTTTAAAAAAATTGTATCACATTTATTAAAAATGTTAACACCGTTTTTCACAATTACACCTTGTATACCTGGTACATGCCATTAAATTACTCAATGTATGGAATTAAAAGGACATGTTGTACTTGAAAAGATCGATAACGATAATAATTTCCGTAAAAGAGGAAACTGCTGATCAATTTATAATTACTGATAATCACAAAATACAGCAGAACGTGTAATATAATGTATATATGCATCTATATAAAAATCTCCTTTCACAATTAACTTTCAATCCGATTCAGTGCAAGATGTGACCACATCCAAAGTTTCTCATCCCGGTGATAGCTCTGCTTGTATTTGTAAAACGTGATTAAAATAATATTAAAAACAATTAGAAGAATCCCAGCAGAATTTGTTTTTAAGTAAACGGAGAAATGGAAATGGAGAAATGGAAAACGGATGAATTAAAGTTTCATCATTCTATAAATTTTATTAAAAAACTACAATGAAATAATATCAGCACATAGAGAAAAAGAAAAAAGCACAGGAGATCGTTGCAGTAGGGTCTAACCTGAAGCGAACTGCTCATTCACTGTGTAAAATTAATCATAATAAATGAATTTGTACCTTGGTGTTATGTTTATATGTGTATTAAATATAAATTGTGTATGAAAAAAAAAATAATTATAAAAATCCTCTGCGCGGTCTTGAAGCTGGTACAATAAACAAACCATTTGTTTTTCAATGTGACGAAATTCAAATCAAGTTTTCAAGTTTTGCTACGATGGTCCGATGAGAGAGAGTTCTATAACATTAATTACAAGATTTTCCAAACATTTTTTAATATACAAAAAAAAAGCTGCATTGGCATCTTCGTAATATATTTCGAGTTCAATATGGATTACTTTTGCTTAACAATAAATTTTTTTTAAAGGTATTTTAGCACTTTGCAGTAATTAAAAGAGTTACTCTTATAATCATTCAATAATATTATTCGAATATTGATGCTGCCAAATGTATATATTTTTATGGGCACGTATCTCTACATGTTACATTTTCTGCGCAACTTTATTCAACTTTTAAAGGATACAACGTATACTAAGAACAACAATATAACAAGAAGAACAATAAAAGCCAGCCAACCCTTTTCCACCCCAGCAAACTTTATGAAATTTATTTAGTTTGTTTTCAACTTTTTGCATTTCTGTTTGTGTGATTTTGATATCTTTGCGCAAACTGTCGCCGATTATTTTCGACAGCTGAACGCATCCAAATGATATTTTCAGCGCCTTATGTTTGTTGACTGGCAATCGCTAACCTGTTTCCTCCAAACCTTCCCCTATCACCTTCTAGCTTTTTCGACTGCCTCTCCATTTGACACGTTTTCGCACTTATCGTCGAGATTGCTTTTCGCTTTGATTGCATTTTCTTAGCTCAGAGGCTCTTCGCGGCGACGTCTCAACTTCTTTTTGGTTTGCTTCATTTATTGTTCGTTTGATTGCTTCATATTCAACGCAATGCGCCCACCTGAAGCAGCCACGCCCACGTCTACAATTTATGCTTGTAAGTTCGCGTTTAATGTTCATCACTTTTATCGCTTTATGAAATACGCGTCGCGTGCGTGCGCTCCAAACTTGGCCACGCGGCGCATACGTAATGCGCAAAACCGACAACTCAAATCTGCTACAGCTTACATTATCGCCAGTTATGACTTCTCAATAGCCACCCAAAGGAGTGCGACTGCCCCTTCGTGCGTTCCGCTCAAATCGAGTGCATTAATCCAAATCAAACGATTGCCGGAGGTTGTATGTTAAATTGTACTCTAGGGGCGTAGATATTGACTGTCAGCACGTTTAACACCAAATTCGGGTTGCAATCGAAATAAATAATAATATATAGGAACAGTTTCTAATCTAAGTCCCAGGCTATTGTAAGGAGCCCTTATAACCTAATCATAAATATAAATGTAAGTCATTTCTTTCACAAGCAAGTCAGTTTGGTTAATTAAGGTTGTTCCGCCCATCTCTTAAAGATCACAATTTATTAAGCCCAAAGTTTCTGCGTTCCCGTCTTGATGGATTTTCATAGAAAACCTCTTGTAGGCCGCTCCTAAGTTATATATATTTCCAAATCATTTCACGCCAAAAGCTAATTATAAATTTATCGACTTTCGTGCCAAAACTAAAGCCCGCATAAAGCCCATTAATTCATAATAATTACTTAATACAAGGCAAACAACAGTGTTGGCACCAAAAACACCCCAAGGCAGTTCGACTTAAACATTGGCGCCAGCGGGTAGGCTGCAAATATTAATTAAATAAGTTAAATATGCTGGTCGCTTCTGCGTTTGTGCAGACGTGGCGTATGCGCAATGCTTATCGCGTTAATCATACGCCCTGTATTCGCGAAAAGTTTCTCTTGTGTGCGGGCAATAAAATTAAGTTTGATTTTCATTGTACGGTCAACTGCAGTCCAGTTGGTTTGTGTACGGACATTAACAGTGGGGGGAGGAGGTAACCCACGTATTTCGCGTATAAATGCATCAAGGGAAAATTCTTATTTATTGCATTTGAGAATTGTGTTAAAGCTGGACTGTGTGGGTTGTTCGAGGTGCCTTCTGGGATGCGATGTAGCGCTAAAATTCAATTTATATGGCACGCATGCAACGGGTCCACAAAGCGCAACTCAACGAGTATAAAATTGTATATTTCTTTTTTTTCTTGCTCTCTTTAAAATACAACTAAAAATGCGCTGAATTCTTTCAGTTAACACTTGCAAATGGGAGAGCAAATGCAATTGAAATAGCGTTTGAATACCAATGAATTTATTCAAGTGCCTGCAAAAGCGGACACATCAATTTGCCGCTGCCTAACGTGCCACAATCCGAGGCAGCTGCCTTCGAACAGCTGCAACTGCAACTGTTGTTGCACTGGTTTTCATTCCCAGCTTAAATCAAAGCTCCGCCCGTTTTGTCTGCTAGAGATTTGCATTGTTCCGTATCGCGCCCTCCCCTTTATCTATAGTTATGCAAGTCGATGGACGTTGACCAACGGCAGGCACTGTAAAGCAATGCAAAGAAATTTTTCTCTTGATTTGCATACAACAACAACTGCAAACAGGAATGTGCATATGTCTACGACAGTTTGCTTCCGCCCCATACACACACATACACACACAAAAACGCACATACACAAACACGCACACTCACAAACACAGCCTCTGCCTGCGGCTGCATTGCAATTGCAAACTTGTAAACTGCAGTGGCATGCCAGACCGGAAGTGTTGCCTTGCGCCACTGTCAATTTGCGACATTTTGTTTTTCGTTATTGTTGTTGCCTGCGTCGAAGCTGCCTCGTTTACGTCACTTCAAATTTAGCATTTGCTTTGAGTGTCGCTTTAGCCGTTGGGCATCATTAAATCAAACGCCGTTGCTAACATCGTTACAATATTATACCCTGTGACCATTGCAAAGAAAAAGCAAGCGAAACTGTAGCCTAAATAAGTTAATATGCTATCTAGATGCTAAGCAATGATTTAAATGGGGTAAACTTAAACTGCGATTAATAAAAACAAAAATATAATGAAGTTTTTAAATTTTATTAAAAAGGATCGAATAACTGTTTTATAGTAAAAATTACAATTGCAGTGCCGAAGATTAAATAATTATTAAAAATTTCAAATAGATGTTTATATATTATATTATATTATTGCTTGCCGGGTGTTTGTTAATCTAACATTTATCAATTAGAAGTTTTAGAAAAGGCAAGAGGCACAAACAGAGAAATTGCTCAGCATTTCCAAGCCCAATTTAATCATATTGTGATATCGATATATTTGAGATAAGAAGATGAAAGAAATTCGTCACAGTTTAGCAGATAACTGAGATACAAATATGAATATAAATTTGCTATTAAATGGATGAAAACGAGTTTATTCGCATTACTTCCGCGTATTAGCACTCGCTTTGAGGCAGCTTTAAAAACGAAGTAAATTAGGGACTCATAGCTGGGTCCAGAATTCAGTCCAGTCAGCATTTGAGGGGCAACAGCCATGCGCAAATGCAGCCCCAGGCGAGGGAAAGTGCTGGAGAGGCGCATTTATCAGCGCGTATCGACAGTTGCTAATGATGTCCTAATTTCGAGATGTCACCGAGTGCGCGTAGATAAAATTGTGGCCAGGCAAAAACAAAAAGAAGAGGAAGCAGAAACTGTCGGGCAAAATACAAGACAAGACAGGCGAAAGTCAATCGATGAGCGGTCGGCCACAAAATGCCAACCATAGCAAATGGGAAAAAGAAATACGATTTGCCTGGGATGATAGAGATGGATAAGTGTTGGAATTTGCTAACACGATATGGACGATTAAAAATATAAACAACACGACATGACATGACAGGACATTCAATAAACTTTTCTAAGACATTTAAGACCGTAACAATGGTAATTTAATATTGTGTTTAATTGGTATGTTTGCTTAAAAGTCATTACAAATTTGTTCAATCCAATTTATAATATATTTCTGCAAAATATACAATATATAAAAGCTAAAATACTTTCTAATACTGGCATATTCTTGCAACTTAATGTTTTCATATTCATAAAATTTGTATATGTGATGATGATATTGCATAATTCGCTTTTTTACAAATACTCTTCGGGTTAAGACGTGCGTGTCACGAAAGCGAACACGACTCGCTTTCAACTCTAGCTGAGGTTTTATTTGAGCGGCCCTTGTCAGTGGGTCTGACAAAGTTGCGCTTGATACGCATGTGGACAGTTATTAATGAGCTGCCTGAAAAGCTGGATAAAAGTGGGATTCATTAATTTGACTGCCGTCTGACCAGTTAAGGGGCAACTGCTAAAGGTGCTTGATTTCCTTTCTTTTTTATCGCTCACGCGACGGATTAAGCTTAAATGCTGCGTGCTGGAAGCTGCATTAAAGGTTAATCATACGCCCCGTGGCCGTGGCAGCTTAGCGACAGTAAAAATGCTAAGCCGCTGCTAAATTGACTTGGCGACGGTTAATCGCAATGGCAATGGCAATGGCAATGACAATGAGCATGACAATGACTTTCGCAATGATGAGTATGCTGATGATAATAACGATGTGGGTTAAACTGAGAATGAGACTGAGTAGCCGCCCCTTCATCGTTAAGAACGTACATCACGTTTGTGACTGGCTGCTCTGCAGCGGTTTAACGCTAATCGCATACAAATACGGGCAGACACACATGAAAACTTAAGCAAAAGAGGAGCAGGGGAGCAGGGGAGGGTCGAGGTTTGTGTAAAGTAAACGCAGTTCCACAATGTTCACAAAGTACGTGCAACTGCAAAAGTGCCCCACTGCATGTTTTGAATAACACGCCTCGAGGATTACGACGCCCAAGTCACATAAACACATATAACAACTGGCTAGAATGCTTTTGGGTACGCATGCTCGTTTAAAAATACCCTGTACCTGATATCAATTGTTTTACTAAAACTGCAGTAAAGTTTATTTTTCACAACCACAAAACCAATTTTTGAGTTATTACACATTTTTCAATTTTTCAATTCCACAGTTGCATTTAAAATGTATATATATATACATATATATTTGCTGCAAAATTTGCTCTTTAAAGCCAAATCGGTTAAAGCCTGGCTTGCATTATTTAAAAGAATTTTACAATTTAAATTGTAGGGTACAAAATAAAGACTTTTTATTCAAGCCAAATTATCACAAAATATGACTTCAAAATACCTCTTAGATTTGCAAGCTTACAGGGCATGCCAACAAAAGCACTTTGTGGCACTGCGTCTGCGACTGCGTTGACTGCGATTTCAATGTTAATTTGTTAGCCTTGTTTTGTGTGGGCAGTGCTTAACGCTTAATGGCCCACGCCACTCGTCTATTGGCAGGCTCTTAAACTTTGTTTTACAATCGTTGAGATTGCAATTGCTTAGCTCCTGTAGTGCCCACAGTGCCATTGCGAGCAACAAGGATGCGTTCCTATTACAAATGCTAATGCCAAGTCTGGCCATGGTCCAACTTTATTCTCTGAGGGTGCGTGTGTGTGTCTGCTGGCTGTTTTCACGTTGCTTCTGCTTCTCTATTTGTGCACAATAAAACATGTGACTCACTTGAGTTATGTGCCACATTAACTTGCACAAGTCTTAAGTGGCTTTTAACCTTATTTCGTTTCCGTTTCTTCGCTGCAGCTTTCCTGCGCCACTGCCGCTCGCTCTTAACAGTCGCTGCTACCACTAAAACAGGGAACAAGAAAGCTGCATTCGAGCTTAAACGACTATAAAATCGCCCTTTCTACATGTTTCAAACTACATAACACAACATTTATATTGTATTTGATATAAAATAAATGTAAAGTCAATGACATCCCTAATCGATTAAAAATACAAATTTAACAGTCAAATTTTAAAGAAAACTAATTTTTGGAAATATTTAACGAAGGACTACCTGTTTTTGTACCAAAAAAAGTTAAAAAAAAAAAAAAATAATATAATTTATATATAAGTTAGATACCGAAATAATCTAGAGGCCAAGCCATGGGCAAAATTTTATCAAACATAACTATGGGTTCAATTTTGACAAAGTTATTATATTAATGAAATCTACGGCGAACATTTACTTTAATAGGAACTAATTAGACAGATACATTTAGGAATAAGAATTACGTGCAGTCATTTTTAGTTGGCAGTCATTATCAATTCACTTAAATTGCAGGGATTACCGTCTATTTATAGCGCTGTAAATATTTATATGGCCATGTTGCACACAAGACTATAAAACGTATGTAGCCCACAAATCGAGGCGAAAGGCAAACCGTGTTTTATATTTAGCCCATCAGAGCAGGCGCGCTATTTAGCTGGGTGCCGAGGCAATGCGCTAGTTTGTAGCCCATGTTTGTATGTGTGCGTGAGTGTGTAGAGATGAGAACGACACACGACGAACAGCTGAAAAGCCGCCCACAAAGCAAAGCAACTTTGCAGCAACTGTCATGGGCGTGGGCCAGAGTTCATAAGCCAAAGCCAAAGCCAAAGCTGCCAGCAGCGACAGACGTTGAAGAGAATGAAAACTGTAGCGATTCGCACTAAAATGCTATTATAACATTAAATCAATAAATCAACGCAAGCTCATTAAAAATTCGCAAGTTCATCGAGAGATGGTTTGGGCTGCAAACTATGGACGGATTGTCTAAAGCCACAAACAACAAAAATCAAATTAACTAATTGATTTGTTATCAATTGCGGTCGACTTGAGCTAAAACTTTGTAAGCCAACTCAAAAGTGGAAAGCTGCAGCAAAAGCTGCCAAAAGCCAACAAGTAGTTAATAATAAAGCGATTTAGTGGCCCGCCATAAAATTGAAAGAGAGGGACCTACAGCACACACACACACAGACACACATACGTATTTATTATACGACAGCTGCGTGTTTGGGGCGCATTAGATCCCCAAGCTGTCATGTTAACGTGCGTGTGTTCGGTTGTCTATATGGGTGTGTGGGTCTGTTTGCCTTGTGGCATATTAAACAATAATATTTGCACGCGAACGCGTCAAAAACAAAATCAAGCCTCGGGTCAGACATGGACTGAAAATATATAATTGCCAAATGGCCGAGCGTGGCAAAATTGTTGGCCAAATTCGGCAAACAATTCACGTGCAACTAGATAAAACTCAAGTAAGAATTCTCTAGTCGGGAGCACCCGACTAAAAGATACCCTGAACCCTACGATCTGTGGTAGGCAATTATAGAATTTCACATACACTCACAAACGCAAACTGCGCACCTTATTAAATGGCAACTAAGTTCTTGAATAACTTATTAACTTAAGTAAAGTTATTAATAAAATTTACAGAACTGAACTGGTAAGAAAACCAAGTATTGAAATCAGTTTTTAGCGATATTATCGAAACAGGCAAGATAACGACAAAAATGATAAGCTTTTTTTTGCATATGGCTAAGAGGAATGTATAGTGTCTGACTTATGTAGTTTCCGAGATCGCTGCGCTTACACAGACGGACGAACGAGCAGAAGAACATGGCTAAAACAACACAGTTCGTCATCCTTTTTAGCCGTTTTCAATGGGTCCAGGGTACAAAGTCATTACATTATGGCAGCTCCATTGGTTGGCAGCTATTTAGCCGGCAAATGTTTGCATATTATTTGCCGGCCAACGCCATTAAGCCACTTAGTTGGACGTAGCCGTCACCCCGCCGGCGACACCCGCACAATATTTAAATGAGCGAGAAAAACGAGCGAGAAAAGTGCGGAAATTGAATTTGTAAACAACCACGGTAGAGAGATGCCAAGCAGCCGAGCATTCACGCATCGAGCTACTAAATGTCGTCTTGCGTTTGTCACGCTCCGCTTGCACGGCGTATACTTAATGTCAGGAGGAGCTGCAAATAACAAGGTGATAAATTGCCAGGCGTGTAATTAATTTGTACAGCATAAATTGGCTTAAATGTCCAAAAATTAATGTTTACATTTTCTTGCCAAAACGCATTTCTTTTTTTACACATTTATCGCAAATTTGATTAGACGATAAAAATTATATAGACATATAACAATAGAAATGGGAAATTTTTTGTCGCTTTTGTTACGCGCACACATTAACTTTTTCAATTAAGCTGTCGATCAAAAAAGGTGCCACAATCACACACACACACACACACACACACACACACCCTCGCATATACGCCCATTTGAATCAATCATACGCCGCGTATACAGGTGAACTTGTGTAATTCGTCCTTTGGGGACTATTTCCAAAATGTGTCAGCTTAATTAAATTTACGTCCCTACATTTTTGGCTACCAATCCAAATGATTGGCACTTAGCTGACTTCGTGCCGTTGCCTCAAGAAAACAAATGAGCTGCGCAGAAAATGCGCCTTCAGGTTATAATCAAAATCAAAAGTAAAAGTCGAGAAGGTATTCAATTAATGGCTTCTCTTAAGAGAACAGAAATGAAAATGGTCAAGAGTTTTATTAAATATGTTTCAAGGTATGAGGGTCTAAGTAAATTTAATATTTAAAGTGTATTTTTTAAGCATTACGCTTTTTTAAACTAAAATCAAATTAATAATTCGAATTGGTATTTTAAAAGCCATTAAAGTAAAAAACTAATTTCGAAGTAAAGCCACGTCTGAAACTACGGCGTTTAACTCAGCAAGTGAATACAGACCTGCATCTTTTCTGCAGATTAAATCAGTAACAAAATCAATTTTGTTAAACTTATTGCTCATAAATAAGTAAATAGAAAATTTGATGAAACATGTAGACCAACGGCGGCTGAATAAATCGTATTTTAATTTTGAATTTCCTGCCACAC
>SCDS01001099.1:0-44730 GCA_004149465.1 Drosophila nigromelanica | reverse complement strand
AGGCAGGCAGCGTCCAGCTGTGCCACCAAAGACACCCACAACCAGCGCCCACACACACACACACACACACACACACACAGACACACACATGCCACAAGCGAGCGGGTTCATCCATTTAAAGCCAGCTGAAACATACAAAAGCGCCCATTAGCAAATGGGGGACGCACTCGTGTCGTGTTTTGGTCGTGTCGTATCGTGTGTAGTTGTCTCCTGAGTATGTGTGTGTGTGTATGTGTGTGTGTGTGTGTGTGTGGGCGCTGGTTGTGGGTGTCTTTGGTGGCACAGCTGGACGCTGCCTGCCTGAAAGTAAAAGTTGTTGCGGAAGCTCAAGAAGTTGGCCAAACAGTGAAATTGCCAGAATATTTATGCACACCAATAACAGGGTATACTATACGTTGAATGTGCTGCTCTAGAGTTGTCACCCAGTCATATGCTCGCTTGGCTCGCATATTCTATAATTGAATTCTAAATCGAAACGGATTTGCAACGGGTAACGAGTTTTAATGAATTCATTCAAGCGAGCGGAACGAATGTGAATAGATTTATTAAGAATAAACATAGCATAGCGAGATTGCGTGACTCTCAGATACCCTGTATGTGCTTGAAGTACCCGGAAGTTATAATCAATTCAAATGGTTATAATAAATTCAAATAAAATCTGCTAAAAAAAACTATTTACTAACAAAAAAACTTTCAATTGCCAGTTAGTTTTTATAATCACATTGCAAATTACATTTGTAATATTTATTTTAATTTTTTTTATTTTAATTATTATTAGCACTCCTTATGCTAAAGATGTATCATATTTTGAAATAAATAAAAACTATTATTGATTTATTTAAATAAATTAATATGTAATATATTTTAGATTCTCTCAAAATATTCCATAAAGCATTATGAAATTATTACAAAAATAAACAACAACTTAACTTAATAATAATAATTGCTCATTGTTTTCTGGATTACCATATATTAAGGCACTCATTCGTATTTATTGTCTTCCTATATAAAAGTACATATAGGTAATTATGAGGCGTTCCACTGACATATTTACCAGATTGGCATTATACTCTACACCCACATGTGTTGATTGAATGCAATCCAAGTATTTGTATGCACAATTTGGCGTTGTGATTTTTTTTTTTTTTTTTTGAAATGATTTGCCTCTCAAATAAGCACAACAAAAGCGCACAAATTAATTGAAATAATGAGATATATCAGTTAGGTGGGGGAGAGGGGGAGCTGGCACACGCGATCTGACTGAAATCACATCAATTTTATATGAAGCGCTTTTGTTCCGATTCGACTTTCAAGTGGGTGCACTGAGAAAAACCATTGAGTGACTGCGACTGCGATCTGTGCATTTATCAATTTGTGGGGTCCTCATACCTACACGTACTCCACATGTGTCTGATGTATGTGTATCTGTATCTGTATCTGCGGCTGGGGTTGTGCGTTTTTTTTATTTTTTTATTACGTTTATCTAGCAATCTTAAGCCAATTTAATAAGCAGCTTGGCCGCAAAGTTGAGCTGTCAGTGGTAACATGATTAATCAGCGCAGTGCACAACAATTGAAGATGCCTGACAAGGCGAGCTATACGTATATATATAATAAGCGAAAAAGAGATGGAGAGAGAGGGAGAGATGGTCTGTACTCGACGCCCACGTGGAGAGCGAAAACTGGAGGTTGTTTTTTTCTCCACTTTTGATGGATGCCAGGCAGAGTCATGTGGCAAGCGTTGAGTGGGCTCTGGCTGGCTCTTCTGAAAAGTTTGAGCAGGAAACATCGCCTGAAACATCGTTTAAAATCATCGCATCTAGATTAGTTGGCCAACACGTGTCCGAAGTTTGACAAATGAACTGGTTTCCATTTAGTTACAGAGTTCTTATAAATAAATGAGCCTCATAACGACAACAATTTTATCGCCGCCATCAAAACAACAACAACATGACGCGCCGAAAAAAACAACAACAACAACAAATACGTAGAAAATCAAAATAAAAAATTCAAGAAACAAAAAGTGCAGTCAACAATTGAAATTATTATTTTTATTTCTGAACAATTTTCAAGCGGCAGCAACAATAACAAACCTATCACATTTGCTTGACATGTTTGTTTCGTGTACAAAATATTTTGATAATAATCAGTGGAATAACAACAAAAAGCAATTGAGTCTCAGTCTACGACATGGGGTCACACTTATCGGCTTTGCATTCTCATCTAAATGAAATAATTGTCTGTTAGTTATTTGTGGTTCATAAATTTTTGTGGCCCCCTCTCAAATAGAGCCATATACATGTGCATATTTTATTTGATTTTTTTTAATAACCTAACTGTTAACTGACGTGTGGAGTTTTCATAAAGATCCCCAACACCAAAAGCGCCTGGCAAACTGTGTAAATCGATTGACAATTGCCAGAGAAATTTGTTTTTTATTTTATTGTATTTTATTTTAGTTTTTAAAGCAACAATTGCGTTGCCAGGCACGTATTTGGGAAAATGTTAGTAATCGAGTGAAATGCCTGCAATTGCAGTAAATATCCAATTCAGGAATTCCATTGACACTGGCATTGAATCGCTGATGTGTGTCCGCATTAGAGTCCAGCTGTAATCCTACTTTATATATTTCAATGTATTTTTTTCTTTTGGTTTTCGTTTTTGAGAATTAAGAATACTTTAATACTTATTATGGAATTTTATTTAGCTAAGAGTACTTTAATTCGCAGTCGGTTTTCTTTCCAAAGTGAGGTTGGAATAGAAACATAAAACAATTAATTCCAGCTTATTACATCCTGAAAAATGAGTACTTTAATGCATATATTTAAAATTAACTTCTGTGGCCAGCTGAGTATATACTTTTTAAAATGTCTGTGTTTAAAATAAATAAAGCATTGCGGTTGTATCTTGTGAGCTTTTTCGAATCCGAAACCAATTATCGTTAATTAAGGGATCGCTGTGAGTGCCAAAAAAACAATCGATTGGCGGAACAATAATTTTAATAATTTTATTTCTATTGCTCCCAAATTGACAAACAGCAAAAACCATTAACAAATTTAAAAAGTGCTTTCAATTAATACACTATTTATTGAAAAAAAAAAGAAGAAAATAATTGTTGAAAATAAAAGAAACGTTAACGAAGTAGGGCAACCCTTAAAAGTCAGTGTGCTTTGAGTTTTTGAAGGGTTGATTTTAACAACTCAGTTCATTTAATCGTGTTCCCCAAACGGAGTCCAAGTTTTCTCGTAATACATTCTTATTTTTTTTACTGATTTCAGTTTTTCATATAAAAATTATTATTTTAAAAAGTATGGCAAAAGCTAACAAATAATTGAAATATTGCAACTATTCATTGTTCTCCATCCAGGTGAAAATGTCGAACACGCGTCGCAGTGAGCGTCTACGCAGACGCGAGATGCCTTCCGCTTCGGATCCGGCTGAAGATGAGCCGGCAGTTCCCGAAGACAATTGTAGGGTGCTCCATAATGGGCTGACCGAGCGTCGCTTGCTCCGCGAACTGGCGCAGTTCCGGCGCTATCCTGTGGACGGTTGCCGCGTGGAGATCTTGAATGACAACATATTCGAGTGGATTGCCACGCTGGATGGGCCGCGGGGCACGCCCTACGAGAACGGACGCTTCAAATTGCAGCTCACGTATCCATTCGACTATCCGTTTTCGCCGCCGACCATGAAATTTCTCACCAAAATCTATCACTGCAACGTGCACTGCGACAATGTCTGCGTGGACTTGTGGTATCCGATAGTCACAATTGGCCAGTTGCTCGTGTCGGTGCTGACGATGTTGGTCGTACCCAATCTGGACGACACAACAAATCCGGCAGGTGTCCGGCTATATACGCAGCATCGTTCCGAGCACGATGCCATTGCTCGCTACAGGACCGAACGCTATGCGAAGCCAAAGAATAAAGAATTGGCCGATAAAAATTGTTGAAATGAACCGATTGAAATAAACAGCGCTGTGGTTTTTCAAAAACATTTTATTATTTGTTGATATTTTGTGCCAGCACTTTTTGGTGTTTAGAAACGATATAGAGACACATAAGTTTACATACATAATACGCTAGCTACTACCATATACAGACATGCACACAGATAGAATAGTCGGGATTACAGACTACAGATACACTAACATTATTTATTATGGCTAAGGTTAACTATACAGAAGAAAACTAGGCGACAATGACACGTGGCGATAACTGTTGTCCTACAACTTAGCATTGATTTAGGTTATGTATACAAGGATCTATATGAATGTATATATATCTATATATATAATATATATATATGCACTTTAATACACGGGTCTCGCAGCTGAGAGGATTGTACGAAATTCTCTTGAACTAAATATTGATGTGAATGTTTAGACGAGTTATAATTAGTTAGGAGGAGTGTGCTTAGCATAAGATTTGCATTAATTATGTAGTTAAGCAGGTGGAAATTTCATTTACTTAATTTAATTTTCACTTATAGAGAGAGAGAGAGAGAGAGAGAGAGGGATGGATCACTCTCTGGTTACCGAGTAAAGTAAAATCTAGTATATACTATTTATTAGTATTATACTAATTAGTATTCAGGTTGTGATATTATTATGTAGTAGTAAACTTTTTATTTTTGTTTTGTTTTGTTTTTTCTCTTTCTTTTTACGCTTAACTAAAGTCCTTTGGATTGTGATATAGTTGATTTGCGGCCGAGCTCCGGCAGCTTTTGGCCTTGTTGCCGGCCTCACTTGTTCTTCGGCAAATGGCGCTTCATGTGGAGGGCCAAATGGTCGCTTCTCGCAAAGCTGCGCTCGCAGACGATGCACTTGAAGGGCTTGGCGCCGGTGTGTTTGCGATAATGTCGCGTCAGCTCATCGGAGCGAGCGAAGCGCCATTCGCACTCGGGCCACTGGCAGGTGTAGGGCTTTTCACCTGCAATCAAAAGAGAAAAAAAATAGAAGAATAAATTAAATATTTGTGTAAAGACAACAGTTAGCCATGAATTTGATTTGACAAATATGAAAATAGTTTAGTGCCAAACTCAGTTATATTTTATAAGTGCTAGTGCGAGTATGTCATCAAAGTGCTTCTTGTCTTGCGAGTGTGTACAAAACTACTATCATGTATTCACAAATTAACATTTTCATTGAATTTTCATGTTGGTTTGCGGCAACAGGAGAACAACAACACGACGACGACGACGACAAGAAAACGGCAGCTGGAGCAAATGGTAAGTCAATTCGCAGTTCGCGTATTTTATGATTTGGATTTTGTTTTGTTGTTGTTATTGTGGCACACGACTTGCCGCTGCTGACGATGGCCCATTACGAACAACCAACAGACAACAACACGGCGATGCCCAAAAAACCAAAAAAAAAAAAAAAAAAAAAACTTTAGCCCGCTGCTCTATGACTAATTCCCTCCAACTGGCTGGCAGCGGGTCGATTGCCGGCCGTGTGTCGTTTGGGCCATTGGGTCGCCTTGGCTAGCAGCGTGCTTTGAGCATTACAGCTTACGGCTTACGGCTGCACAGCATAAACATCAACATCAACATCGACATCAACATAAACATAAACATTCGTGTTCAAATTGAAATTGAATGAAATAATTATTGTGGTGCTTTTAAATTTGGTGAACTTGACATTTTATGGCATTATTCAGGCATTGTCTTGCCAGCGACCGATTGGATTTTGTTGTGTAGTGTATCGAATGGGTTTCCAATTGGATTGGTATTGGTTCACAAAATCGAATTGCGGCTTGTAGAAATAATTTATTTTTTGCACACGTTCCCAATTGACAGAATGAACAAAAGGTTATGAAATATTTATGTGTATGATCTCTGTATAAATTCCTGTTTTATGGAATATTCTTAAAAGCACTTTTCTCGCTCTGTAATCTTGCAGTTTTACACTAGTGAGGTTACCCCGAAATTAACTTCGATTTTGTTTTGATAATCATCGATATGTCGATATATCAACGAGAAATCTATCGAGCTAAAATTGGAAAGCAACGCTGCAGCTCTGCTCAAGTTGAGGCCTGAAGTGGCACTCAGCTGACACTTTTGTAGGATTTACGAATAGAAACCCAATACGAGCGACTCGTGGCGTGACTTATTGGTTTATTTAGATCTCTTTTAATGAATTTAAGTGCCTCGAGATGACTGAACATAATCAAAAATTTACCTATCGACACTTGCACGCACACACATGCGTGTGCGACTGTGTGTGTAAGAAGCTTTGTTTGGGGCCCAAAAAAAAAAATGAAAAAAAAGAACAACATTGATAAATGGCTGGGCATTGTAACACGCTGTTGCTGATGGTGAGTCATGCCACAGAAACTGCCCAAACAGAATCTCGTAAGCAACAGCAACAACAACAACAGCAACAGCTACAGATTGCGCACTCGTGGGAATATCATTTGGCAATGGCAAAATTGAAATCGCTCGTAACTAAAACAAAGATCAGCATCGAAACGCAAACGAGGGGTTGGACCGGGATCGGAGCCGGGGCCGGTCCGAGCTCGGAGTAAACAACAAACAAAGTTATGTAAATGTAGTTTTGTAATGTGCGATGAACGCAATGCGATAAGGCCCGACGAAATTACTTCATAATTTTAACGTATGGCGCGATAAGCGCAACATGCAACTAACAATATACATACATGGCCAACATGGACTCGTATATAAATTAAGGCAACGGCTGCCCAAAACAAGCTAGAAGACATGTCTAGCCGCAGGCCACACAGTCCCCGGCTTGGACGGAGACCTCCTCCAGTCGTCGGGCATAAAAATCAAACTAATTTATGGCAGCGCGAACATATTAGCAAACAAATCAGTACAAAATAAGGCCCAGCCGGTGGGCAAAACTGCTGCGTTCCTTCCAGTTTCTTCCAGCTTCACCACCACTACCAATTCCGATTTCCAGTACAGACACCTAGGGACTGGGGCAGCGATATGTAAAATTTATGCGTTCGCTAGCTGCATAAAGATTAGTTACCGACTGATTTTCTAATCGCTGCGTCCCGATAAAAACAAAAAGCCCAAATAAAAACGACAAATTTACGAGCGGTCAACGCAGCACAAAACAACATCAAAACCAAACAAGTAAGAACGTTGCACTCGGGTGTAACCGACTGCGTAATACTCGTTCACTGTGCATAACAACCCAAAGGCATTCGGAACTTAGTAATAATCTAATATAAAAATCGGTTCAGTTTTGACAAAGTTATGGGAGTTTGAAATATGGGAGCTATGGATTTAAGAGCTTTACATGTCAAAATATTTGTCGATTTTGGCATGATTTTTGACCAAAAAATTGACCATCTCAAAGTCATTTTTAATGTTGTTTTTATATGCTAATTAGGACAATTAAAATCGATTAAAAACAAAAATTCGAAACTTCAAATTTTGAAAAAAAGTTTTCCGAAAATTTACAAGGGGGTAGTACATGATATTTTAAAAATTTTGACCAAAAAGTTCAACAAAATTTTATTTTCAACAATGCATATATTTTGAATGTATAATCAAACTAGAGGCCAAATAATGACCAAAATGCCTTCAAACATCAAAATCGACTTTAATGTTGTTTTTTATACTAATTATGACAATTACAATCGATTAAAAACGGAAATTCGAAATTTTAAATTTTGAAAAAAAAAATTTTTCGAAAATGAATAAGGGGGGAGTACATGATTTTTTGACCAAAAAAGTCAAAAAAAATTTATTTTCAAAACTGCATACATTTTGAATGTAGAACCAAACTAGAGGCCAAATAATGACCAAAATGTCATCAAACATGAAAATCGGTTCAGTTTTAACAAAGTTACAAGACAAAATTATTATTAATCTAACAGATATACGGACCGTAAGACGGACGTTGTGAAAACCCAATATACTCATTTCCTTTGTGAACGAGTATTATAAAGAAAATAAAAACAAAAGACTTAGGCAACGAACTTGCCCGTTTCAAACAAGCAGCCAATATATATGTAAAGTGAATGCTCTTCCAAGTGTCCGGACCGGCACTTGAGCTGCAGCGCCGCTAATCAGCAGAGACAACACTCAGCTGGCGTCTGGCGCCACGAGATGCCGCAGCTTCAAAATTGCATGAAAAATGTAAAACTGTGTTTGTGTGTGTGTTTGTGTGTGTGTGTGTGTGTGTGTGTGTGTGTGTTTTTACCTCCGCCTGGGCTGGGGCGTGTGACGACGTTAACTAAGTCAAAAGCCAAACAAACGGACAGCCATCAGACGGTAGCCACAAATGGCTGCTGCCACTCGAAAACTACTGCAGAAATTGTTTGGCCAAGAGATTTGAGCCAAATAACCAAAGACGTGGCCATTAGGCCACAGATACGTCCGTCTGGCATTCGTGTTGGCCCACGGCGGGTGTAAGGCAATTAAATCGGTTAACCAGATCTAATAGTTGGCATTGGCTGGCCTACATCAAGTGCGGCTAACCGAAAGGGTTAACACAGGGTGAAAGTATTCGGCGAGGAAGAAAGTATGGAACCCGAGTTGGAATTAAGAACATGATTAATTAATAATTTGTAGAAGACTTTCTCATGCTGAAAACGGTTGATGTGTTGTTAATATATAGCAAACATCAAAGGGTATTTAAGCTTCGGCATTCAGTCCAATTAATATATAGGTCAGCGAGTGAGAAACAATGCTAGTCTACTATATCTAAACAGATCAAAGATATAGTATAAACTTGGCTTGGGCTTTAAGTAACCTTTCGTCAAGTTTCAGCGGTATATAATAAATATATATATATGTAAGATATCTGTTCGTAGCTTTACCTTGACTCGAGCACTTGTCGTTTGGGGTTTATCAAATGTGTCGTGTTTTTCTTTAGCGGGGCGTTAAGTTTATCAGTTAAGTGAAAATCAGCGCAACGCAAATTCATAATAATAAAAATGTTTTTTAGTGCAGCGTTTTAAGTTTGCGCATAAATCAGCTGGTCATGTGCGATTAATAAAACACCGAAGGAGAACTGCGCCGGGGATGCGAATCTCTGTATATTTTTTTTTTGGGGCTGGGTCGAGAGTTGAAAGTCTCGAATCAGGGGCATAAAACGTGTGGCCCATAAAACGAAGACAGGTGATCAACATCCAACAACAGGCAACGACCCACCAAAAAAAAAAAGCAAAACGACTAGCAGACAGAACGACGAAGCAACAAACCAGCAGAAAAAAAAAAACAAAATAAGACAAAATAACGTCAAGTGTAATCTGAGCAAGAAGGAAATGCAGGCCAAACGTGCGCCCAGCTGATGGCGTTGGCGATTGGCGATTGTTGATGTTGTTGATGTTGCAACTGACCACAAAAAGCCGCACAACAAAAACACAAACAAAAAAACAAACCGTAGAAATCACGATTTTTGTGGTTGCTGTTTGCTGCACCGAAATTGAAAAAACAAAAAACAAAAAAAAAATAAAAAAACAAGCCAAAATCAAGCAAAAGGCGCTCGGAGCTCTTGGCAAATTATGTGCTGGCAACTACAAATATGAGCGCGCGAATTAATCAAAAGCCTTTTTTTCCGCCGTTCGGTTGCTCAACGCTCAACGAAATAAAGCAGCGCAGCTGGCTCATCGTCAGCCGCAGTGGTGCCGGTGGTGGTGCCGGTGGTGTGGTAATAAGCCATACCTACGCCTACATCGGATGCGGGACAGGATCGAGCAGCAAGAAATTTGTGTGACAGCGGACAAGCCTTGCGGCGCCTTATAACTAATACCGGGCACCAGGCACCAGGTGGGTGGTGCCAGGGCGGTGGGTGGATCAGTGGGGCAGCCAACTATCAATAACAACTTACCCGTGTGTATCCTTTGATGCGCCTTCAAATGCGAGCTCTTCGTGTACACCTTGGAACAACCTGCAATGGATTGCGAGTGCAAAAGAAAAGAAAGCGGTTTTAGTGGATTGAATAAACAGTCTTCTAGTATAGAAAAAAATAACTATGCTGTTAACTATTTACTTAACTATGAGGCTTCTATTATGAAAACGGACTTAAGTTGAAATTGTACGATTGTCTACAATTATTACTAATAGGGGGTTAACGTAATTATATGCTTAACTAAAACCACAATTATATTCTACAATGTAATATACATTAGAAAGAATTGTTCTTATATATTTCAAATAATAGGCGAATATCAATTGATATCTCCTTGTACATTATAGACTAACTCTTACTTTTATAATAGCTAATTCAGTTAAGCCCTAATTGTAACCACTAACTAACATTAGCTTTAATTTTAAATCACGACTTAATTAAATTCTTACTATAAATTCTTGCTATATTTTTTCTGAACTTATAATCCATGTGTAATTATTCCTTAATAAAAACTTTTAGCTAACAAAAACCTTTTAGTGATGCTTAAACTTTGACTTAACTTTGATCGTAGCTTTAACTGCTGATTTACTTAAATCTCATTTAAGTCCCAATTATGACTGCTAACTTATTAAATTAAGCCACTTTTAACTCGAAGTAAACATTAACTGCAAGCTGCAACAAGGCATCAAAAGTGATCTTGGCCATTAAATTTAGTACAGGTTCAAATGGTTGTTAACAATTTGAAGCACTTCTTATGTGTTGGCCAGCCTCGTATCTCGTTGTCAGAGTGCCAAATCGAATGGCCAATTTATCTGAGAGCACCTCTGTGGAAATACGAACGAAAATCTTGATAAGATGCCTATGAGAAAAGAGGCGCATTGCAAAGTGCAGCTGGCTGTGGTTTCGGTGGCTCTGCAGTGGGTCAGTGGGCGTCGCTACAATCGAGCCTTTAATTAAGCCCGTGCAGCTGTAGTTGGAGCTGTAAGCTGTTGAAGCTGTGGCTGCAACTGAAGCTGAAGCTGAAGCTGGTGAAAGTTGCACAAGATTCACTTGCGCACAGCATGAGACATTTATGTGGCACTTAAAAGGATGCTTAGAGATCCCAGCACGTCCGCTCTAATTGAAAGCCGAGTACAACGTGCCGCGCATACAGAAAACACAATGCCAAAAACTCAGCTAAAAATACGCCACGAGAAAAAAAAATATAAAATAATACACAAGTAAGCCACCATAGACAAACATGGCCAAAGCGAATTGATAGCTAAAAAGCGAGTCAAGAATGTTGCGTCGACGCCAGAAAACAACAGCAACAGCAACAGCAGCAACAACAACAGCAACAACAACAACGATGACAGTTAGACGCGTGATTGGCTGCGACTGCAAAGTTACGAGAATTGTTGATCACAGAGCGAACTTCTGAGACATAACTCACTTGCGCGGCAGTTGCAATCTGGCCAGTTGCAAGTTGCAAGTTGCAACTAGCAGTCCATCGACTTGAATGTGGCCAGAGTCTGATGCGTGCGTTTATGGCATAATAACTTCATTTGGACAGCATTTTTGTAGCCTGCTTGAGTTTGGCCAAGCAATCGGACTCTAATATTTGTGCGCGAACGCGCTTTTTGTCTAAAAATGGCCACGGCAAACGTGTCAGACAATTGTCAATTATTTATTAGTGGCAACGCACGTAGCCCGACGACGTCGACGACGCCACAGACGGACCATCACTCGGCCAGACAACGTCGCATTTAGTTGGGGTTAAGTGCTTTTCGCTGCCCCTCTGAATGATCACCCCCACGCCCAGCTAATGGCTAATGGATCGAGCGCCGAATTTTATAGACTTTTGTTTCGCTTAATATTTAATTGAATGCTGTTATTTTTAGCACTGATTTGCTGACTGATCCTCAATTGATAAAGGTGTTTATGGGTTCTTCAATTGATGTACGTATCTTAAGTGTGCTATTTTTAACCTTAAGATCAGTTTGATCTATTTTATTTATTTATCTATTTTAAACTGATTTTTAAATATTATACATATTTACTTTATTCTTGATTTATTTAATTGCAAAAAATCTGTACTTGATCATATTTAACGCTTTATTTTAAATGTTATCCATTTAATTATTAAATATTAAAGATATTTACTTTGTTTGAACGATCACCACTTGATGATCATATTTAAAGCGTTTGCAGTTTTAACTAAATTTTGATGCATTCATTTCTGATTATTAAGTATTAATTATATTCACTTTATTCTTGATTGATTAATTGATGCTTATTTTTGATGATACTTAATGCTTATTATGCACTTGCAGAGGGTATTCTAATTCTGTCACAAAGTTTTTGATATTTTCGGCTGATCTTAAAAGAATATATCTAGACCAATATATCTATCTAGCTTCCTATTCATGGCACAACTTTGTCTGCCAGTTAACTGTTGTACACAAGGCCTTCCTGCTGACATTGAAATGAAATGCAATTGTATCGATGACAGCGAGAAGCTCTTACATAAATATGGCCCAGGCTAATTGGAATTACAAAAGAGGCATTAGAAAAAGCGCCACAACAACTGTCAATGGGCACAGCGGGCGACGGACGGCCAGATAATAAATAAATGTATAGATAAATGGAGAATAAATAAATGGCGATTGGCAATACGCCTCGCGCATGCCCAATGAGCCAACGGCCAAGATGCCAACTAAAAAAATAAGGCTAAATATGTAACTGGCAAGCAGCGGGAACGTAATGCCAGCGGGGGTGGGGTGGGGTGGGGTGGGGTGGTCTGAGCCGGGTCCAAAGCAGAGCTAGTCTCTGTTACGAAAAGTGTCGCAAAGCGCGCGAAATGATAAACGAGTCGCGCATGCAGCGCATCCCAAGCAGCTCAGCTTGGGATTGGGCGGGGGGGGGGAGCAGATGAGTCTGCGGATTTTGCACACTCACCCACGAAATCACAGTGATGGATGCGACGCTTCTCCAGCTCCGGATTGTTGCGTCGATTGTAGCGCACGGTGCGCACGCTCATCAGGCTGGCGATGTGCGCCGGCGTGCCCGGCTGGTGGTGCGAGTGCCGGCCGCGTCTGCCACCGCCGGTGGCTGGTGGTGGTGGCGGCGGCGGTGCCGGCTGCTGCACGGCACCCACCGCTGTGTTGGCTGCATTGGCGGGCGTTAGTGTTGTGAGCGTGGTGGGCGTGCCGCCGGCGCCAAGCAGCTGCAGCGTGGGCGGCGGATTCACCAGGCTGGGACAGAGACCGACTAAACCATGACCCTGCTGATACGGCGGCGGCGGCGTGCTGCGCCTCTGTGCCTGCGCGACGGCGGCGGCGGCGGCGACCATCGAGGCGCCCGGACTGCCGGGATCTGAGCTGGGCGGCGTCAGAGGCGGCACGAACATGTGGCGCGTCGAGCTGGAGCCCGTCGAGGAGGCGCTGCCCGAGGAGGACGAGGCGGATGTGGCGGAGGGCGTGCTGGGCGCGGCGGGCGGGCAAAGCTGCAACTGTTGTTGTTGCTGCTGCTGCTGCTGCTGCTGTTGATGCTGCTGCAGCACGTGTTGAGCTGTGGGCGTGGCAGTGGTGGGCGTTGCATTGGCAACTGCTAATGGCGGGTGTATTTGGTATTTGGTGTGAAAGGTCTAGATCACAAGAAGAAAAAGAAGAGAGAAAAAGAGAAAAAAATGGAAATAGAAAGTGTACAACAACAACAACGATTGCTGAGATTCTCACCTGACTGCTGTGCCAGCTGTAGCCGTAGCTGCTGCTGCTGCCGGAGCTGCTGGTGACGACGCCGCTGGTGGTGCCCCCACTGTTGCTGTTGTTGCTGTTGTTGCTGTTGTTGTTGTTATTGTTGCTGCTACTGTTAAGATATGCAGCGCCTGATGCGCTGTTCAGCTGAGATGCGTATTGTTGCTGATAGGAGGCAGAGCTGCTGCTGTTATTGTTGTTGTTGTTGCTGCTGCTGTTGTCGCCAGCTGCCTGCTTGGGACTATTGCTGCCACTGTGCAGATGTTGCTGATGCTGCTGCTGCTGCTGTAGCTGCAGCTCAACAACATCAGCAGCGGGTGGCAGTCCCGACAGCGAGAGGCTGGGATGATGCTGGTACAAGTGTTGCTGCTGTTGCTGATAATGTTGCTGATAGTGTTGCTGCTGCTGCTGCTGCTGCTGATGTTGCTGGTGGTATTGCTGCCGCTGCTGATGCTGTTGTCGCTGCTGCTTTTCAGTTTTAATCTCCATGGGACTGAGCATTGGTGTCGAGAAAGTTTCGAGCAGTGTTTCATCTATTGCTTCCATTTTGACCTGTGGCAGCAACAGTTGCTGCTGCTGCTGCTGCTGTTGTTGTGTCGCCTGATTCGCTGCCACATTGTCGCTGCCATTGGCCACTGTGCTGGCGCTCAGCATGAGCGCATTCTCCGGATCGATATTCTGTATTGAGGTGGCAATATCTTCCCAGAGAGCCGGTCGCTGATACGGATCATCCATTGGATCGGGGAAGAGAGCCTCTTTGTTTTTGCTTTCTGTAAATGTGTGTGTGTGTGTGTGTGTGTGTGAGTGTGCGTGTGTGCGGTGGGTAAAGAAAATCGCTTTATAATCAAGCTGCTAATGCCTTATGCAAATCAATATATAGACATCGTTCAACCAGGGAATTATTAATGTAAACAAAGAAATCTCGCATATGCATGAAATTTATAAACAACCAACGATTTGTTTGCCTATATTTAGCCGAGACTTTTCGCCAGTTGCTGCCGATCAAAACTCTCACTTAAACACACTCTAGGCATCGACTACACGTGTCTCTAGTGTTTCAGTTTCTACATTTTCAGTTTCATTCTGCGTTTTCGATTTGAATATTTTCCCCCTGTTTTTAAGACTGAAAAATGTGCGATGCAAAATCGGAATATACTATATCATATAGCTGATATGGAAATAATTTTTTGTAAGACTAAACTTGCCAGCAAAATCTTATCAACATCGATAAACTATATTGTATAGATTCAATAGGAACTATCGGTTAAAAATTGAGTTATTTGTATGAAGAACTTATTTGTTTTCCAATGTTCCAATATGCATATATCGACAAAATCTTATTAATATCGATGTACTATAGCATATAGCGGCCAAAGGGACAATCGCTTAAAAGTTGAGTTTTTGTGTGAACATTTTTTATTTTCAGAAATATCTTATCCATGTTAACCATGTCTTTGCGATTGTTAGCTTCAGAGGGTATTTAATGTTCGGCACCATGTCGCTAACTGTTCTTTCTCGTGTTCGTCTTGTATTTGATGTCTGAAATTTGGTCTCCCGCTTGTCTGGCCCGGGTTTGGGCGTTGCGCAGTGTCTCAAATTTCACATTCGGAATAGAAACTAACTTTGAATCGAAAGAAACAAAAAATATACGAAACTACGAAAACCAAAAAGTTTGTCGCGTCTCGTTTTGCTATTGACTTGCGAGATTTCACCATGCGTGTAATTTTGTGTGCCCAGCTTCCCAAAGAGCTCTCCCCCGAATGCCCCCGCCCCTCCCGCTACTCACCATACAAGTACTCCTTCTCGCCGCTGCCGCCCGTTGTGGAGGCACCCGCTCCGCTGGCGGCGCCCGCCCCGTAGCCCAGGGCCACATCGTAGGGCGCTTCGTCGTAGAGCGGGGCACAGCCATAGGCGGAATTTGAGTTGGAATTGGGCGAGCCGGCGGGTTGTTGTTGTTGCTGTTGCAACTGTTGTTGTTGTTGCTGATGTTGCTGCTGGGACTGGTCGCTGGCGTAGCTGGAGGCAGCCAGCTGCCAGGCATCCAAAGCACCGCCGCTCTCGCCGCTCTGCAGACTGTGGTGCAAATGCTGATGCTGATGTTGGTGGTGGTGCGCATGCGTGTGCGAATGGTGGTGCGAATGCAGGTGGTGGTGATGGAACTGATGGTGGTGATGATGATGCGAGGCCGCTGAGTTGTTGCTGTTCGGCGTTTGGCTGCCGTTGTTGCTGTTGCTGCTGCTGCTGCTGCTGTTATTGTTGCTGTTCGTGTTGTTGTTGTTACTATTCGTGCTGTTGTTGTTGTTGGAGGCAGCAGCAGCAGCAGCGAGCACTTCTAGTTCCACATCGGCCGGCTCAATCTTGTGCAGACGTCCCATCAGCTCGTGCCGATAATCCAGTTCCGGGGACTGCGAACAGATCAAGAAAAAAGTTAGTGTTAGTAAATTGTGTGTTATATGGGCCGATGCTCTCGAACGTTGCCTCTTCATAAATTTTGATTAAACTTTTATCGCTGGGCAAACACTTTGGGCCGCTGCTCGCTGCCACTTTTCGCTTATCTTTATTCGGCCGTTTTCTTTACTTTATTTTTATAGCGAGCATCGCTTTTTGTGGGGCCGTTTTCAATTTAATTTTCTGACTTCGTTTATTTTGCATCGAAATTTCTTTGTAGATTTGTTGTCGCAGTTTTTTACACCGTTTTTTTTGGTTTTTTTGTTTTCTTTTTAATTTTTTTACTTTTTTATTGTATTGTGCTCTTAATGCGAATGCGCTTTCTGGAATGCAAGTTCGTTGCCTAAGTCATTTGTATTTGACGCTCACGTCGACGTTGACGCCGACTTCGTGCAAATAGAAACGCGCAAAAAAATACAATTAATTTATGCCATTCGAGCTTTATAAAGATCTTGGCAAATGAAGGGGAAGTATCAAATGAAACTATTGACAACTGATTACATGTCAATTAGTAGTTTTCTAACACTGCTTACGAAATTGATAGAAACTGTCAATTGCCAATTAAATCAATTACAAATAATTCTTTTAAAGCGCATTATTAGTTGTTTTTTTTTTTTTAAACGATTAAGCGTAACAGCGATTATAACTCAATGATCTAGATCTAGAAATAGATCAATTAGAATTTAGATTGCCTTATGTATAACAGTCATATTTGTATACAATAGATGTTTTTTTCTATATTATACTTTTTATTTTTTTATTTTTTTTGCCAATATGTGCGTTCTTTTCCTCTTTCTATTTTGTTTTTAAATTTATTTTATTTTTGATCGATCCATACTGTTAAAAGTATTGTCGCCTTGGCTGAGCAACGGATGACAACATTGTCTACTAGCTAATTTATGACAACACTTAACGTTGTTTAGGCACACATAATAATCATTTGGCAAATTAGAGAAACTTTTTTCCAGGCTTTTCACATGCAAATGATGACCGTTTTTGGCTGTGGCTGGCGGGGGGGCTAGCAATATATCAAAGAGCTGAGTGTTGATCAGGGCCACTATCGCATAGCCCACTAAAATCAAGCCGAAATCTGACTCAATTCGAGAAATGCTCGACACTGACTCACACACACACACACACGCATACACACATTCGAAACCCACCAACGTAGTTCGTTTCTTTTTATGAGCTGAAAATTTACGAGCGTGGCAAATTATTTTGCCGCAATATTTTTGCAGGCATTTTTCATTTTATTGGCTGCGGTTTTTTTTTTATTTGTGTGCACTTTTTCGCGTTTTATTTTTGTTTTTGAATTTTTTTTTTGGTACGCCGACACATAAAACAGCAAGTACGAGAGTATTTGGAACGGTACTTGAAAAATGTTTGCTCGCCTCTGAGGTCAACGTGGCGTGTGATAATTTTAATAGATTTTTGTTTAGCCCCGTTGCCGCGAATATGAGTAATATTCGGCTTTGGCCTGTGGCGTTGGCTTTTCCTAAAGCATTTCCACGAATTTGAATTCGATTTTTCCAGCTCCTGAGCCAAGCGCTGAGCGCTGAGCGCTGTGCGCCGTGCGCGGGCCGCATTTAGTGCGCTTCACACGCAAATGACCTCATAAAAATGCGTAACGCGTCGCCCCGAAGCGTCGCGGAATCTTTAAGTGGCCCCCAGTGGCATTAGTACGAGTCGGACTCGGACTCGGACTCGGATTCGGATTCGAACTCGTACTTGGACTTTGGAGGCAGCCGCAACAAAGCGACGCGCAACGGTAACTTGCGTCCAGGCCAACTAGCAGCAAGTACCTCAAGCTGTCTGCCACAGCAACAGTCTGACATATTGACAACGGCCAACAACAACAATAATAAAGAACAACAAACATGAATTTCAATTATGAACCTGTTCTTTTGGGCTTTCGCTTTGGCCAAGTTCTTTTGTGTCTAGTGAAATTATGTGCAGGTACATTTTGTATATATTTTATTTTATACTTTTTAATACGCGCGTACGCCAAGTTATTTTTTCATTCTTTATACAATTAGTTGTTTGTTTTTTTTTTCTTCAAGCATTAAAATGCCGTTGTCAGCAATCGGCGATAAATGGGCATTACGCATAACACACAAAAAAAAAAGAAAAAGAATAAAATCCATTTGCATAAATTGAGCAATCCGAGGAAGCCAAGTTTAGTTTTTTTTTATTTTTCTTTATTTATTCAGCTAATGTTTTACTGATATTGATTTGGCCCATTTGCTGGGCTGCCGTATAATATTTTTTACTTATTATTTAATTGATATTTTGTGTAAATTTTGTAAGTAATTCAAAGTTCTTTTACTATGAACTGCTGTGCTTTATAGGTTTTTACTCATTTGCAATTTGTGTATCGTATATCAAAAGTTATTTATAGCACATACTTGAGTTTTATTTGCCCTATAAATAGTTCTAGTTTTATTTATTTTTCCCATTCTTTGGAGTGTGGGCGCCCATTTCTAATATTTATTCAGCATTCCTGTAAAGCATTTAGTTATTTAATTTATTATTTCCCGCAGTTCTAAAGCTTTTGTCATTGTTGTTTTGCGTTCGGTCGGGTTTTTATGGGCTATTGCTTGACTTGTTTGGATAAGCTGGTACAGACTAGACTATATATACGAGCATCGTCAGCTGGCTGGGGCTGACATTTATGAGCAACTTTATGCGCAGCTGTCAAAATTCGAAATCCAAAATTTGAAAATGGGCAATTTTATGGCTCAATATCGCCGCTCACAGCACAGTTGGAACCTGGAGTCTCCATTGTCTATTGTAACAGCAAAAATGTAGTAAAACTCATAATGAAACAACAAATAAAAAACAGTTGTCAATTTGACATCTTTTTCTTTTATGAATATATGTGTGTTAGTTTTGGCATATTGATGGCCGTTAATAGAGCCGCCCGTCTTAGGCAAATTGAAAAGAATTGACGGCCAACGAGAAGCTCTTTAAAATGCAAAGCGACAGCCACTGTTGCCAAAGGTGGCAGCACAATAAAAGTAACAGCAACAACAATTACAACAACAATAATGGTACATAAAATTTATTAATTTTTATGGGCATTATTTTTATTTTATTTGTGGCTTCATTTTAAGTAATTTTTTTGGCATTTTTGTTGTTTTATTATTTCTCAGCCAAGTGCCAAATTTGGTTTGAGGTTCTTGACCACGCACGTGTGGCTCTAAATGTGCGCCCGCTGCTGTACGTGTGCGTTGCTGTTGCTTTGGTATTATTTTGCATATTTTGTTCGATTTTAAATGAAGTCACGTTGCAATCGTAAAGTCGATATTTACGTTTGTCATTATTTTTTATGCTCTGCTGCTTGTTCTTCTTATTCGTCTTCTGGTTGTTGTTGTTGTTGTTGCTGTTATTTTATATCAATATTCTTGTTGCCGCACATTCATATACTAGTATATACAATGTTTTTTGCGCCGTCTTAATGCACTTAACAATAGTGGTTAACAACTTTATTTCTATGTTTTCACACACAAGCTGCCGTCGCTCACGTTTCGTGAAATGCCAAAGCAACATGCAACCTGCTGCAACATGCTGCAAGTAATGAAGCAGCCACAACTCATCAACAGCTGTCAACTCTCATAAAAGTCAACAAAATGTCTATGAGAAATTACCAAAGCGAATTCGCCAAAGAGCCGCAAAATGCATTCCAAAACCGGCCATGACAAATGGCAACTGGGCAACAAATATTGAAATTGGTTCGCTTTTAACCGACCGACCGACCGACCGACTTTTAAATACACAATTTTACATATAGCTTTATTATAGCTTATATCAGGTGCGGATTCCTCTGGTCAGCAGGCAGCACGTGCCGCATTTCTGAACATCACTTTGCCATTTGCGAAGTGGCCATTAGAAAACAATAGACCACAGAGATTCAATTGGGATTCCACACCACAATTTTGGCCATTTCTCCTCTGATAAGGCAACAAGCAACAATATACTTATTTTACGACTGTTTTTTTTTTGGCGGCTAATGGAAGACAGGGCCGTGCCACGCGCTCGAAAATCCAAATCAAGCAAAAAAGGCAATTGAAAGGGCGAGAGAGAGAGAGAGAGAGACGATAAATCAGCAGGGGCTGGCAACAGCAGAAATAACCACATTTCTTTTGCTCTTTTGTCGATAATCGTTAAATAATCCGCTGAATGTGGCTTATTGTTTGGCCCTGTCTGTTGCCATTGGAGCCCCGGGGCGCCGCAGCTGGCAATTGCGGCACGAACAGGGTGCAAAAAAATTATATTTCCTGATTTGTTAAATTTGTTAAATGAAATGACTTTTAATGCTTTTTATCACTTTTGTATTGAGAGAGACGTAGTGAAAGTTTCTATTGCGACAGGAAATGTGTTTGACAGACAGCAAACTTGAGAGTGTTTGATCTATGCGTGTGCGTGTGTGTGTATGAGAACAAGTTCGTTGCCTCAGTCTTTTGTATATTCAGTCTGGCAAATATCAAATAAGATACCCGGGAAATAAAAAAAAAATCAATTTGCCGAGCCCCAAACAAAAACAAAGAAAGCAATTAAATTTTTAAAAAAAAAAAAACCAAAAAAAAAAAAAATTGCTATAAACGCAGGCCATAAAGCGAAATCAACAATAAACACCAATGATGCTGCCTGCGTAGCTGCTCGTAAAAATAGTTAAACTTTTAATACAAAAAAAATAGATATATACATATATGAGCATGACTCATAACACACAGCAACAACAGCAACAACAAGAACAGCAACAAAAACAATTTGCATAAAAAATCGCTGGCAATCATTTTATTGGGCCAAGCGCTCGTAAATCTCCGACAACGAGTTAGCCACAACTTCAGCAACCATCAAGCAGCAACCCAACAACAACAACAACTCTGACCACACAGTTGACAAAAGAAAATAAAAAACACAGACACACACACACATTTACAGGCAGTCAAAAAAAAAAAAAAGAAATAGTAGAGAAAACTATGCCAAATATGTTTTCCGCATTTTCTTCTTTTGCATACGCCCCAGGGACCCAAGCAGGCTATTTTCAGGCCACAGACGAGCTCAGCTGAGCTAAGGCACCAAATCAGCATAGCAAATCAAATTTGGAACAGTAGTTGACCAAAGACTCGACTAAAGACTGAGGCTTAGACTGCAGACTGGAGGCTGCGGCTGAAGACGGAGTCTGGACAAGTGCAGCGCATGCTGAACATGCGTTTGGCATCGTTTCGTTTTCACTGGACATACGTACACCAATGCCGTATATGTATGTACATACATTGTACTTGTACATACAAAACCCCTGGCCCCGACCCGCCCCTCCTCAACCCTTGCCCTGGTGCAGCATTTAAATGTCAACCAGTGGTTCAAAAAAAAAGCGATGCAAAGTTGCGGATTTGCAGTCAATTTTCTTGGAATTGAATTTTGTGTCCATTTGTGCCTAAGAGAGATTACATGGCCACTTTGCATGTGAGCGCCGCTGATCGGAGTAGGCGGGCAACCGAGGGGCACATGGGTTTTTATGTGCGGTAATGTGTTCGCTCGGACCTGGGCGTATTTTATGTGCGATTTTATCTTAAAGCTGCCAGAGAAATGCTCTATATGAAATTGGCATTTTGGGGAGAATATTTAAAAAGTGCAGAGTTTTAGAAATTTTGAAAATGGCCTGTAAATAGCTAATTAAATTTAGCCAATGAAGTGTATTCATCGATATATAGGAGTAATAAATTTTAAATAAGGCCAAAAAAATAGCAAGCTAAAATAAATATATAAATGTCTAAAAGGGAGTAATACCTAAACTAGCTTAGCTTTCATGTATTCCAAATTAGGATCTTAATGGTTACTTTTAAAGAGTATTATGGCCTAGAAGACCACAAAATTTGTGTAAATAAATATAGCGGATACTCTTAAATAAAATACTCAAAATTCGACTATTAATCATTTTATATATATATAAATATTAATATGAATAAATAATAATTAGATAAATAATAGTGACTACTCTGATTTTAGACGAGGAAACTTTAAACATTTTCCATATACCAGTCTAGAAGCCGATCCCTCACATGACTTGTTAGTAATATTATTATTATTATTTATAATATCCATTTATTTTTTATTTATAATATTATTTATTCTTGCTAACAAATCCTTAAGATTCTGAATGCACTTTTCACTCGAACGAGAAAAGTAAAATCTAGTTTTGGTTTCTTGTAGATCTTATCGACATGGTCTTGGTGTTAGGGTAGCCAGCGGGTCTATCACTCACATGCTCAGCTCGGCTCACACACTCGAACAGCTCACGTTGCTTCTGCTGCCAGTTGCCAGTTGCCAGTTGCCACTTGCCACATGCAGCTCAACACGCCGCATTCAGTGTTGCAGGCAGGCGTGTAGGTATTGACAGGCCAGGCAGCTACCTGTTGCAAATGTAACTGCAACTGCAACTCTGCCGCACAGCAGTGCACCAAGTGCTGTTGCATGTTGTTGCAACAGCGAGCAGGCAGAGCTGCAGCATTCGACATGTTGGGCGAGAATCATCTACACGCGAGCAGAGCAGAGCAGAGCAAACCAAAGCAAACGGGGGCTTCAAATGGGGTTTATGGGTGAATGGGGACTGCAGACTACTAGGAGTGGGGAGGGGGGAGGGGGGGGGCTCTACAATGCATGCGGTGCTGAGTTGATTTTGGTTTATTTGCGCTTGTCGCCAGCCTCATTTGTCGGCACAGCTGGATGCGCCTTTGGCACCTGCAACAGCAACATCAACATCAACAGCAACAGCAACAACCTGCTACAGCAACATCAACATCAACAGCAACAGCAACAAAACCAACAAATAACAAACATTTCAATGCACAACAATTTGTAGCACGCCAAGTTTTGTAGAACTTCCCTCCGCCTGCCCCCTCAGCGCTTTGACACCTGTCCGGAGCAAGCCGAACTCATCAATTAGGCAAAGAGACGGCGCACGCTCATAAATATTTAATGTGCAATGGCAGCCCGGTGGACACCTAAATGGAAACGCATTCTCAGAGCCGAGGTGTCAATTTCGACATAAATGGCCCTTTTGGGCTTTCCGAGCTGTCGTTTACATAATTAAATGCCCAGACTAGATCTGTATACGGCGGACAGCGGTCTGTGGGGCCTTCCCCTTCCCCTTCCGCAACCTCTTTCTAATCAGCAGCGAGATCAGCGTCGGGTTTGAAAGGAGGCGCTAAGTGGCGGCGCAAACAGAAACAAAACAAATCGCACGCACAAATCTCTCGAAAAGGTGTTAAAAGAAAAGCATGTTAGCGTTTATCTCGCGCTTTCTCGCCGACCCATTAAAAGAAATAACCCACTAGAGAGGGCGGGCAGCGTTCAATGATCATTATGGCCGCTGATCATCGTTGCGGGCAGCTGCAAAAGTTGTTGCCATATGCCACCAATTCATCAACGGGCTAAAAAGGCGCCTGCGACTGCGCACAGACACATAAATTAGCGGACGGAGTCGCCGCCCCCGAACGGCTGAGCGATGTTCTCGTCCTTAAACTCAAGCCCTGCTCGGCTTAACCTCTATGTTGTTCACGTGCCCAACATTGACGTCATTTCTCAGTTGTTGCTGTTGCTGTGGTTGTTGTTGTTGTTGTTGTTGCCCCTTGTCAGTATCTTTTTCATTAGCGTTCGGGTTATTAACCACCTATTTAACCGCTTTTTTTTGTTTCTTGCCTGCCCTTCACGTCTGTCCTTTCGTCGCACCCTTTTCGAACTTAACACCTTTGTGTTGACGCCGACGTCAACTGCAGCGGCGACTGCGACTGCGACTGCGACGCTGGCGTGTGCTGCCTTCGACGCGTGCGGCTCTTCAAGAGTCAAACTGAATGTCAGAGCGAGCTGATTTTTAGAGGTTTACTAAAGACCCATTAAATAAAGGCAGGCAAACAGTTGACCACGCAGAACGACGCTCAGACACACTACCAAATGCAAGTGTGTATATGATTGATTGATTGATTGACTGATAACTCTGACACAGGCCAAAAGTGCTAGGAAACTGTAACTTTAATGGAAATTATTCTATGTGATGCGAGAAAAACTAATGAAAAACCTATAAATTATTTTATTTTCAACCAATCTTCTTTGAAGTCATTCGGTAAATGCACATAAAGATAAAAAAAAATGGATGTCCAAAATCCAAATCAAATAAATATGAGGCAAACTGATTTTAAATTTAATTCAAAAAACTTTTCTCACGAAGAGCTTCACAATTATTTGCTAATATACAATACATATACACAAATGCCTTAAATCAAACAGGCTCTCCGTGATTTGGCAGTTTACTTTGTGTAATATTTGGCCATATAAGTGCGACAATGTTTAAACATTGTTTGGCCACATTCAATGGAACTTTTGCAGCTGTCATTCATTATGCCACTAAACTTATTAGCCGCAAATGTGCTGCCGCTCTCGAAGTGTCATTAAAATCCCCCAGCGGCGGCATAAATCATTTGGCCAACGGCAGCAGCCAAAAACCAACAATGGCAACAACAATCGCTTAAGACAATAACAATGCGCCAAAAAAAAAGCGCTAAGAAAATGCGTTAATCAATGCAGCAGCCAAAACAAACCAACGCAGTCCCAAAATGGTCAAATTAAAGACCAGCCCAAAAGCAAAAGCCAAATCAAATAAAACGAAATAAAAACTGCGACCTGCGCCTGCGACACGTGAGCGCCATAAATGGCGAGGAGGCTGCGTCGTGGGCGGGGCCAAGGGGGGGCACTTGTTGAATATTCGACTTCCTCATTTAAGCAACAACAACAACAACAACAACAACAGCAGCAGCAGCAGCAAGACTTAACTTAATACACATTTGTGCACGAAAAAAAACTGTATTTTTTTGTTAAGTGAATCTGAATCGCACTTCATTAAGATGCAAAAAAAGGCACAAACAAATTTGTGTATTTGTGTATAAATATAACAGAAGAAAAAAAACAAAAAAAACGAAATATTTAATCCTAAAATATTTGCGCTTTGTTAACGAACTGCGAGCTGCAGAGCCAACAACAACAACAACAACAACAACAACTACAACAGATATTTTGCGTTAATGATGCACATTGTTCAATGAAAATGAAAGCAACAACAGAGGCTGCACTCGATGTTAACGTTGACGTCGACGTTGACGTTGGCAGAGGGAGCAGCGGCAGCAAAGACACCTGCATACGAAATTGTTCAGAGGGGAAGCAGGGCAAAAGAGCGAACGGGGAAATGTTATAAAAAGAATAATTTATTTCATTTCGCTCGATTTTTGCTAAATTTCCATTTATGTATTGATTTAAAATCTGTTCTGAAGAAAATAATTCTTTCAAGTTTATTTCGATTTCCTTTGTCTATAAGTCTTCTATGAAGTAATTTAGCCTAGAAACGGTTCACTTGGAATTTTTTAAAACCAGGTAAATATAATAAATAAATAATTATATATTTTTTTATTATTATTATTATTTTATTTGAATATGTATTTTAAGCTTAAAATCAGATCATCAAAAAGTTTTTTTTAAATATTTATATATATATTTTTATAATAATATTTAAAATGATATTTAAACGTTTAGAACCAGTTCAAAAAATTTGTTGACTTAGGTAATTGATTTTCATATTGTAAATGCTATTGACTCTGCTTTGAACTGGTTCCCCCCAGAATCGGTTCACTTTCAATTAGTTCCGCAACAAAACTGCACTGCTTCGAACCGGTTCAGAGCGCAAATGGTGGGCGTGTGTTTCTGGCTGGCAGCCCACTGACGTCAGCGACGAGCAGTTTCTGGCTAAGCATCTTCTGCCCACCACAGGTGGGCGTCAATTGGAACAGCTGCAGCAGCAACAACAACAACAACAGTAACAATGGCAACAAACAACCGCAACAACAATAAGAAAATGATTACACGCTTCCGGCTCGAACTGCGTGCGTCTGTTGCTGAACTGGTTCGTTCAGCGTCGAATTATGCGCTAAGCGATTGTCATTACAATAAATTTCGCATATTGTGCGCATAAATTTCGCACAAGCTTCAAAGGAGTCGCAACAACAGCAACAACAACAACGGCAACAATGGGTTGCATGGCACAGCTGGGACATCCAAAAGTGGAGCCACAGTGAGTCATGTCTGTTATGGACCCCTAACTGGGTCAAATTTGTGCGGCATTTGTTATTTCGGCCCGGCTTAGAATAAGTACGCCAACGAGGCGTACAATGAGTCAACGTTACGTATACGCAATGTGGGCCAACCAGAGTAACTTCTTCGCCAACTTCGCAGACTTGGGCCCGACTGGGTCAGCTAGCCGAGAGCTGTCAGCATGTCAAAACGGCTGCCTTATCGACATTTCAATTAGCTACAATTTTTAGCCCTGAGCGGCTGTCAGGCATTTCTCGATACTACTACTCGATGCCTGGGCGCACTAACGATACCACACGATACCACCACAAAAATGCATAAATCGATAGTTGGCCTGTCAAAATCTCTTGGCATCTATCTATTTGGTGTCTTTTAGTTAACGGGTGCGCTTAGCTCGGCTAAGCTAAATATCAAATGCGGCATGTGGCATGTGGCATGAGTTTGCGTTTGCTCATATGCAGATTGTGTGGCAAGCCAAAATGCCAAAAGCTCCTCCAGACGACAGAGACGTGCACACAAACACACACACACACACACACACACACACACACACGTATGTGAGTCTCAAGTTTCACAAGTCGCAGTTGCAACTGCCGCAACAGTTGCTGCATTTTGAGCTACTGTTCGCTGGGGCTATTCAAAAGTCTATCGGCTGTCCAATTAAAACGTTTTTAGCCTTTAATTAGTTTGATAAAACGTTCAATGTGTGACATTATTAAATTGCAAATACTAGAAATCTGAGAACAGCGAAAAAAAACAATTCTAAATTCAATTGAATTAAATTCAGTTCAGAATTAAATTTTGAAACTTGTTTAGAGTATCAACAATATAATATTATAATTTGCCAAACAAATTGTTTGACAGCTTCCAATCTGACATTCTCTTTCATACAGCTGCCTCCCACCTCCCCCGCTCTCAACCTCAGTCGCTTTTCGGGGCTTTGGGGTTTGTTTATAGCTCATTTAACTAAATTAGTTTAGCAGTTAGCTGCAGCTTTGGCTGCTGTGGCTACTTTCGACTCAGTCCGATGATTTATTTTAATGAGGCGCGCGAATGAGTTTAATTATAAGTCAAGTGAATAATTTTGCGAGTGTTTAGCTGCCGCCTGAGTGTTATTCGTTATTTGCTATTCGTTTGTTTGTTTGTCAAGTTACGTGTTAAATGCATTTAATTTCGCCAGCGCCAGTGCCAGTGACATATAAATTAGCAGCTTGTCTCAACCTTGAGCGTTTAAATTCTATGCAATTAAATGAATTACAAAATAAAATAAACAAACATAAAATTTGTCCAGCCAGAGGGTAGAAGAGAGAGAGAGGGGGGAGAGAGACAAGAGATGCCGCGGGCAAACATTCGTCGATCAGTTGGAGCAATTAATAAACTAAAATTAAAATTACATCGAGCTCTGAGACATAAATTATAATGCTAACATATGTCTGGAATCCATGTAGTAGCCCCTCCCCCGTGCCCCCGTCCCCTGCACACACCCGCGGGGCCCCCCCCCCCCGATTGGCTGCCAATTGCAATCACGACTGGCAAAAGTCGCGCTTATGAAAACTGTTTTTGTTGTGCTGTGTTAAAATCATAGCTCTCGGTGGACAAATGCGGCATGATGGCTCCAGGGGACAGCACAGCAATTACCTTGCAAGCCGCACAACAACAACAACAACAGCAACAACTGCTAATGCAGATGTGGGAAGAGGGTGCGGGAGGGGGGGGGGGGTGTTGCTGGCTGCACATACAAAATGCATGTGCAAGCCCATTCAGTTGGCCAGACAGAGACAGATGCGTGTGGGCCACACGCTGACCCCGCGGAACTCTGCCGTGATATATGTGACAGCTTTGACACCGGCTAACAAATAACCATAGCAGCAGCAGCAGCAGCAGCAGCTCCGAGCCCCCAAAGAAACATCGTGTAAGACAAGATATTGGCTTCAAATGCGAACAGGTTTCGCTTTTTTCCTTCTCTCTCTTTCTCTCTCTCTCTCTCCAACTGTACAAAAATATATATAAAATATCAATATGTGCATTTAAAATTGCCCAAAGATTATGTTAATGTCCGGTTTCATTGAGGAAAAAGCCAAGTTGAGGGCATTTCATTCAGCCGTGGAAAGATATTGACGCAAACAGTTAACAGTTGGCGGCCTCTAGAATACGGGATGTAAAACAAAAAACATATAAAAAAAAGAAAACAAAAATATATAGAATGCTCATAGATACAGATTAGAAACTCAATAAATCAGCTAGATAGTAAGAGAGAGAGAGAGAGAGAGAGAGAGAGAGAGAGAGAGAGAGAAGAGGGAGGAGAACGAATCGAGTGAATATCGAGAATAATTTGCCTAAATTAGAAAATCGGTAACAAAAATCAATGATGCTGAAAATTTTCATAATAATAGCGTTAATAGGCATAATAACAACGGTGGCTCTCCGATACGTTCAAATGATCAGACAATGGAACCATTGTGATCAACAGCCATGCCTCACAGCTCCAACTAATGGAAAACAAATTGTTAAATGAAATGAAACGATGCAGCTCCGATTTGTTGATTTTCCAGGCCCTAAACTGGTGAGTCTATTGGAAATGATAAGAGTGAAAGAGCCGATGATCAGCAAGGGGTAACTACTTTTGGTGGCGACTGTGCGGAGTTTACTAAAAGCAATAAAAGATTCTTATCAACATAACGCATAAGTTTGTTTACTTTATAGTTTTTTTTGATACTTGGACAGTAAGTTAGTTTTAATTGATTGACAGAAGCGGCAAGAATATTTGATATTGTGTATATCATTATTTAAATTTGTATATTCATATTGTTTTTTCTTTAGCATTATAAACGATCGACATATTAAGATCTTGTATAATATATTTATCACATAAAATTTCTTGACTAAAAATAAGTTAAATAGTATAAAGTAAAATAGATGGCAAAACTATAACCAATTTATATTTTTTTCAACATATCTTTCTACCCAAATCCACAACGTAAAAGTTATTCAACATATCATTATTCTGCTTTACATTGCCCACATTTTTAAAATGGCGCATCCCAATTGAAATGTTCATAACTGTAGTTCTGCTTAGCGTAATTGTCTTCCTATGTACAGTGCCCTCGCACACACACGCACAGCGCTGATATCTATTTAAATACATATTGATGTGTGCGTGTGTGTGTGTGTGTATCTTTGTATACCCGGCCCCATCTAACCCCCCAAAAAACCCCCCCCCCCCGCCCCCCCCCAACTCGCCCCCCCACCCAGCCACCCCCCCCCCCCCCCACACACACGCCCCCCTGCCCCCCTTTACGCTAGAAGCGCACCTACCCCCGCGCTGGGCTGTCGCCCAACCAGCGGGCAGCAGAAAGCTTTTTGCAAGCGCAGCAAATCAAAACACATTTCATAGTTAGAAAACAGCACGAGCACAAGCACACACAATCACACACACACGCACACACACACGCACACGCACACACATTTATACACATAAGCACATGCACATGTGTGGAGTAAAAAAGACAAAAGTAGCAAGCTTTTTTTGTTGTAGTTGTTTTGTTTATTTTCTGCCTCATCAGCCCCTCGATAACGACAAAAAACAAAAGCATAGCGATAAAAAGCTGCTCGCTGCCGTCGTTACTCTCCCTCTCTCTTTCTCTTTTCTGTCACTGTAGTTGTTACTGTTAGTATTGTTGTTGTTGTACTCTATGTATATTTATTTGTTGTTACTTTTTGCTACTCTTACATAGTTGAAGCGCTCGCTACCCGCCCCCCTGCCCCGCCCTCCCGACATTCGTCCACAAAATCGCCCCCATTTGCCAAGTCGCCATTTGCCAAAGCATTTGTTATTGTTGGGGCTACTCTCTGCCGCTGTTGCTGCCCCTTCCACTGCCTCCGCCCCTGCCCCTGCCCCTGCCTCCGCCTCTGCCGTTCTGCTCATGTGCGCATGACGAATGACCGCAATTTGCGACAGTTTTTTTTATTTTTCTTGCTGCTGCTGCTTTTAACTATTTTTTTTAGTTTACATATCTGACTGATGTTATTGAGTATTTATTGTTGTCGACTGCCCATATAGATAGACCCCTCTATATATTTATATACACGTATTAATGTTTTGTCATTATTGACTGTATAAATGTTGGCTTTACTTTTCTATTCAAATGATTTTATTTTCCCAATGCTCATTTTGAGTTGAAATTAAATGGAAATAAATACGGTTTCTATTATGCATATGGCAGGGGCAATTGCCAGTGTTATTAATGCATTTGTTAGAAAAGGCAAATAGGGTCGTTTAATATTATAATTATTATTACGCAATTTATGATTAAATATATTCTTCCTTTCTTCATTTATAAATAAATTAAAAACTATTTCAACTATTTTTTGATACCCCTATACCCAATTATGCAAAGATTTTCAATTTTCCTGACTTCCCACACAAACGCCATTTGCATAAAAACCTTCGCACAGCTATTGCATTGCATTAAAAGGACGATATTCAATATATCCTTAACAGCTCAAAGACAAACAGAATGCATAATAAAACATAATTTGATGGCAAATACATTGGAAATGTTCTCACAATTTCACGCTGAGCAATCATAACTCAACGACACACACACACACACACACACACACTTTTTTTAGGGTGTCCACTGAAGCTATTAAATGGCAATTCCCAATTCAGAGAAACGGGGGTGAGAACGCGCCGCAGAGACAGGAAATGTGAGCTGCCCAGGGTATTGAGGGCATTCTGGAAGCTAGGCACAAAACCAATTTCCGATCAAGCGCATAAGCGAAAGGGCAGCGATGCAGTGAGGCTGAACGGGGTGAGCGGAGTGTGGAGTGGAGTGGGGTGGAGTGGGTTGGGGTGGGGTGGGGGGAAGCAATCAGTAGTAAAGGGCTACGCATGCGCAACACGTTGCCGCTGCAATTGTTGCTGTGTTGCAAGCTCGCAAATGCAGAGCTGATCAATAAAATTTGAAGTGAAAACTGTTGAATAATGCGGCAACAAACGGCGGTCGCCCTACACACAGAGTGAGAGAGAGAGAGGGGCATAGGGGAGGAGGGCACAGGATTTGCGGGCAATTAATTTGTGTGTACAAGCAACAGGAAACAAAATTCCAAGCCACGCATGCAGCTCACCTGGAATGGGGAAGTGAGGTGGATGGAAGGGGGCCTGCTTTTAAAGTTCAACGGCCAAGACAATGAGCCAGGCCAAGTCAGCCAAGTGAGCCAAGTTGGCCAGCAAGTCATTCATGAACAAGCCGGCAGCATTCTTATTGACAGGGCCTATTAGTGGGTCAATTGCCAAAAGTTTTTCGGCGCTTATTTTTAGGCCAAGTGCGATGCTTGGCGCTATCGAAACGGACTTTACTTTTCATTTTTATTTTATTTACATTTATTTAGTTTTTTCTTTTGCGTACTCTGGCAATTAGCGTAAACGATCGATCAAATATAGCTGCGTCCATGGCAGCAACAACAAAAGACGATCATTAATTGGTGATAAAAGTTAAATAAGCAAATAATAAAACTCAAGTAATTTTAGGCCGACATGTATGTGTGTGTGGGTGTATGGAATTGGCAACACGTTTGGAACACGTCTTAACTTAAGTTCCACTTGGGAAAGGTTTTACACATTTGTTAAGATAATTTCATAATTTTTTAAAAATAATTTGCAAATGAAATTTGTGGATGCTCATTTTAATCAAACAAAACATTTTGGTTTCCATTCAATACCAAATGTTTCGGGTTTTCAAATTGCCTATTGGAGTCTAATTTTTAAATTAATTAACCTCATCAAATTTTAAGATTTGCGCCTAACAAATTGCAATAAAAAACGAACTCTCGTGATTTTTAAGAAATTATACAAAAAGTTTTAAATTCAAGAGATAAAACTGGAATCAAAGCTTTCGAATTGTGCAAATAAACTTAATTGGTTTGCTATTAAGTTAATTTTTATATTTTTAATTTAATTTTGCAACTTGAATTTATGGGTGGCTTATTTGTTTAAACTTTTAGTGGATTTCACAATTCCGACCGCTGATGGCTTTATCAACGGCCCATGATCAACGCTAAATGTCGGCCGTTTCATGTTTCATTTTATGTTTTTTCTCACCTTCAAAAAACATGCCGTTGTTTTTGCTGTTGTGTGTTAAATTATTTATTTTTCTAGCTGTAGAAATTGTTGACAGCCTCTGAAAATTTACAGCGCCCACATTTGACAATGTCGGGTCGCCATAAGCTGGTCAACTATTTGAAGATTTCATGCAGATTTGATTTCATAATCAAATAATTGATCTTAATGCGCCATCAAATGAGATCCGAGGCAGCTGACACAGTCAAAAACACAGATTTTGCTAGCTTTTGTTTTTGTTTTTGTTTTTTTGTAAACTGAAAACGTGTCTGTCAGCTGCTCAAAGCTTTTTTGATCCAATCAAACTTGAAACGAATTGCGCTTCAATGCTGAGCTCAAAGGCAAATGAATACAAAAAGTACAACAAAAGTATCAAAAAGGAAATATCGAATTCGGACAATAGATTTTTGTTGTTATTGTTGTCTTGTTTTAGCACCTCGCAGGAACATTTATTTTGCGCAAACTAGTTTCCGCAATCATTCCGCGAATTTTAATTGTTTTTTTGTTTTTTTTTTGTGAACACACAATCCATCAAAAATTATGGAACCCATGAGTTTAGGGACAGTGCGCCAAAGAAATGCGGCTTAGATGGGCACAGATATCACAGCAATAAAAGCTCAACACGTGCCATAAAAATGCGGCACAGTGGTTCCAAAAGATCTGTTCGGCAATCAATCATAAATGGGCATTGTTTTGATAGCAAATCCAAAGGCTTAAAGAACAAAGGATTTCTATTGATATAAGTGAAGAAGACTGCTCAAAAAAGGCGTTATTTAATTTGAATGGTTTCTAAGAACAACTATTACTCAGGATTCGTTCATTTTTTTAACTTATTCTTTAAATATGTGTATGTTTTAGCCTCCTTCTAACCACTGTGCCGACGCATTGCACATCCGTGGCTTTATTCAAATTCTTGAAAAACCGCCTCAGACTCTCGACGCTCGTCTCCTCATCCTGCAGTCGCCGTTGTCGTTCAGTGAGTTGTGAGTGATTGATTTTCGTTGCCAATTTTCGTCTGCTACGAGAGAAAGAAATCAAATGAAATAGCAAACTTGACCTCCAGCCTGTCTATGCGGCATATCAATCAAATGTGGCCAATGATTTTCAAGATTTTTACATTTTCAACTGTGCCGTGTGCCATTTGCCATTTGGCAATACCCAGTTGCCAATTGCCAAAAGCCAATTGCATATCGCTTCTATTTTTTTGTTGTTGTGTCAGTTTTCGTTTTCATTTGCATGAATTGGCGAAAACTGGAGACCCCTATAAATTGGCATTATGGTCAGTATTACTTGTAGTCGCAGGAAATCATCTATAGATTTGCATAGAATTGAAGCGATTCCAATCGAAGAACTCCCACTGTGCGCTGCGGCGTTTTAATGAGTTTTATTTTTTGTCTAGTTGAGCCTTAGCTGTTGTTGTTAGGGGGCATAAGTAGTTGTTGTTATAGTTTTTGGCCCAATTTACTCATTATTTAACATTGATCACTTGGGCCGTTTGTAATTGGCATTTGGGGATTTGGCCAGCTTCGATTTGACCCACTCTTGAACTCGTTTCACAACATCAACGAAATGGAAAGTGTCTGCCCGTGCGGCGTCTAAAAGGCATCCCAATCGAAAACAAAAATCAAAAACAAATACAAATACATATACAGATACACATACGTATACAGTATACAAAGCAGCTAGATAGATACATCGAATTTAATTATCTTATCTAGGCACTTTGGCCTTACTTTTTTGCTACACTTTTATGGCCCAAATGATGTAACTATAAACATGGTTTGTTTATTGTGTATCTGCAAGATATCAAAATGCAATTCTTGTCGACCGCTTTGTAGACGGCCGCCTGTGTCTTTGATTTGTATATATATATACATATAAATATATATATATTTTTTTTGTAGTACAATGCTTAAAATTGTATGCGTATTTTGGTTGATCACTTGCCGGAATTGACAAATTGGCTTGGCTAAATCGCAAAAGAGTTTTGTTGCATTTTATGCACAATTTGCATAAATCGTCGGCAGCCGTTGACAGACCCGCCCCGTTAACGGGCTTGGGCGCTCGGTTCGCCATCTATTGGCCGGCAACATGACGTATGAGTAATCTGATTTTTATCTATATTTAATTATTTGCGCATATGTGATTGAAGCACAATGGCCAGGGCCATTAATCAGTGCAGCCAAAGCCAAATCGCGGCCGCGGCAGACCCAGACCGAGACGCCAAACTAAACGAAAGACCCCAAGCCAGGTGCCCATATGCTTGATTAGCTCAATTATTCATGCAGTGTGTGCAGTGTGACCGGGCCATGGTAACTCATGCTATTCATATCTGGCCATATCTAGCCTATTAGCTGGCCAATTCCGTGTAAGAAATCATAAACTAATTTTTCTGTTAAACGCTTTAAAATATGAAAGTTGCCGTCATAATCGACGCGTGTGTGTCTGACTCGTGGGAATTACCTTTGGTAAATCAGTGAAATCGGAAGAAGAAACCGCCGCCGCCCCCCCAAAAGCCCCTTTCGTACCTCCAGCGCCGCAGCAAATACGTCTGTCCTATCAGCCACGGAGAACCGTCAACATCGCTTTGTACTTTTGCGGCCGTGTGTAAATATTTGACAACACATGCCTAATTAGTGCAGCTATTGTGGTGGTGACAACGGGGACTGGAAACGGGACTGGAAGTGGATATGGAATGGAACGGAACGACTGAGTGCTAGTTTTTTTACGATGTCGTTTCCTGAGAAATGCCTCACTGACTTGACTGATTGACTGTCTAGTTGGGGCCTCTTATCTTCGGAGAGGGTTCTTTCTTTGTGCCCGTTGTTGGTTTTGTTGAGTAAGGCGAAATTCAAGGCAAATACTTATCAATGTGTAATACTGGTAGACAGGCTAGCAAAATATTTGACGATGCCTTGTTAGACAAGTGTTTCAATCAAAAGAACCACATGTAATGATCTGAAGTTAATCGATTGAAATCAATATTGAAAAATTTGTATAATATTTTAAGTTATCCTTACAATAAATTTTATTAGATTTGTGTTGTAGGTTGTATTTAAGGTTTTCTGAATTGATCAGGATCTGGGGATCTGATGATCTCTATACGAAAGAACCTCATACAAATTTTATTTTTTTATTTAATCAGAATCTTCAAATATTTGAATAAGTTTTTTTTCATATTCATATTATAACTTAAGAAAGATGTTCATGATTTTATAAAATCATAATTCCATTTACTTTCCTTGGCAAATGTGAGCCAATGCGATCATGAGATCATAAAACACATGCGTTGATCTCCACAGCGATTGTTTAATATTTGCCTATGTTTGTCAACCGATGACTGCTCGGTTCAAGTCCCAATGGGGGCTACCAGAGAGTCTACAGCCTGCTTATTAGTAGGCCCGTGCTTAATGCCACACAGTTGGCGCTGATGAAACCAACTCGGCTACGCATCTATGAGCCAGAGGATGCATCAGAACCAAGAATAACGACAACAACACTTGGCACATTGGCAAAGTGTTGTGCTCAAATATTGACCCAGAGCTTCGCAAGTAAGCGCGATTCAAACAATGGACAAACAAGGGGCAACGGACGCAGGCGCTGAAGATGGACTGCGGGCCACAGGAACTGGCAACGGACGGACGGACGAACCTGCTGACAAACATTGACAAGAGAGCAGAAAACACGCTACAATTTCCTTGGGGTGCGCGTCAAAAGTGCGACTCCGATGCCGAGTCCGACTACGGCCAAGTTCAAAAGAGTTGACCGACCCAGCGACCGTTCGTCGGTTTAAGAACAGCTCAAAAGTGTTGCAAAGAAACGAATTTACCTTACGCCTTTTTTTGCCTTGCAAGTGATAACAAGATTTACAAATCGATTGCCGACGGCGCTTTGACAAATATTCGAGCGAGTGTGTATTTAAAAATGAGTGCTCGTAAATGCGATTTTGATGGGCCCAAAGACACCTGAGCACTCGAACACCTGGACGGCGAGACACCTGAGACTCGAGATCCGAGACCGGAGGTGTTAATCTGTGGTCTGGGCTCTGGCTTGGAAAGAGCGAGCTGTTTATTATCACAAATGTATCCGCTCGCCGATAATCAAGTTAATTTGTTTAAATATGATTGCCGCGTGCGTTTTATTTATAAACCTCCAATGAAATTGTATTGGCCGCTTAAAAACGAAACAACAAAACACAAAACAACAACAAAAGTCAATTTTGTGGCCGGTGCAAGTTTGGCGTTTTGATAAGCGGAAGCATTTAAATGCGATTAAATTAAAAACACCATACAAAAAAAAAACGGAATTTAATTAGCACATTAGGCATAATTATGGATAGTAATTGCTTAACGGCGAAGTGCCAATTTTAACGAGCACTTTGCTTATAATCAGTTTTGGCCATGATTCAGCCAAGTTAACGGAGAGGTGATTAAGCGAAAGATTTGAATTGACTTATTACGAACTTAAAGAAATTTGTATAACTTTTATTTTCTGATCCGTTAGGTAATTCCAGTTTCAGCGAAATGCATAACTTGCTTTCAACTTATTTCTCAAGTTCGACTTTTTTATTAATTAACATTTTAAATTCTCACCTGCATCACCCAGTAGTTGTTGTTGGCGGCAAATTGATCACCAATTATAATATCCGTATGCATTTAAGCAGAATTTTTTGCATCAATGCAACACAAAGAAAGGCCGCAAATCGTTTGCCGATTTATATATATATTCTATATATAGACTGTGCTTTTTAGCAGACTTTGTTGAAATTTTTGTATGTATTTAATGATTTTATTAAGGCTTTCTTTCTAGGTCACAAGTCACAGACAAGTTCAAGGCACAATAATAATTTATAATTAGGGGTATTTTAATTTATTTGCATGGCACTGGACAGCATATAAAAGCAGCCCTTTCGAATGATTTTTGTATATTTTATTGAATATTTGCAAATTGATTTTAATCATTTGCCAGGATATGCAAATTATAAGCACAAACACCCGCGCACACACACACACACACGCGCGCACACACAGACACACACGAACGCACACAGTGGCTTTTGTTTACACAATTAATTGAGAATAATTAACAATCATTCGGCTGCTGTTTCAGATTTCAGATATTTTTGCACATCCTTTGCCCAAGTTGAGCAACAACAAAAACGCCGGCGGCTTTTTTCACTTCCGCGTTTTGACTTATTTGGTTTTAGCGTCGCATTTTGTCACAGAATTGGCAACAGACGGCTAATTGAATTGTACAATAGAACGAAATGTGCCTTCCTCACGTTGCACTCGAATACGCGCAGTTTGAATTTCGAAAATATTGAGTTTGTTTTATTTCTTCTTTTTTCTTTTTTTTGAATCGCTGGCCGAGCGCTCGTCGCTGTTGTTGTCTCTTCGCTGGCGGGAACCGAGTTCGTACTGATTGGACGAGCGAAGGTTTCGCGCAGACGAACCTCGCCAGTCAGCTAGCGGACCAGCCACACACACACACACACACACACACGCACACACACTCGAGCACACTTATACTCGCCATACGTATACCTGGCTAACCAGACTCAGAGACTCTGCCCCGCTCTGCCGCTCTGTCTGCTGCCGCTGTCCGTCGGGCTGAGCCGAGCCGAGCGACGTTGTTGTTGCCCTTGCCACCGACTCTGCGCCCTCTCCCCGCCTGCTGCTCAGTGACTTTATGGTTTGCTTGCTTAGCTGACTTAACGCTTGTTGTTTGTTGTTTTTACCACTTTCTGCTCGCAACAACAACAACGACAACCACCAGGTGTTGTTCTCCAGATCGTGTCGCGCTCTTATACGCTCAAATACGTTTATATAGCCGCTCTCTCAGCTCAGCTGATCTTATTGGAGGGTATAAGAGAGTCGTTTCTACTGAATGATTTCGCTTGGATTCGCCATTTTAGTTTTGACCGTCATTGAGACTGTTTAGAGCGCATATAAAGCGGATCATTTCGATTCGACATGTATTTAAATTATGCAACAGCTAAAACATGTATAAATATCAATAATATTTACATTTTACAAGCCTAAACTTGATTTTTATATATATAAGACATAAATTCGACTGTCTACACATTATTTTTCAACTCATAACTTGTAATTAGATATTGAGAAACTGAAATCATTCAGAAAAGCTGTTGGAAATAATAAGAAAGAAGCTTTAAATATAAATATATATAAAACATAAACATATATTTAATAATTAGAAATATAGTTAATTTCAGAAGCTTTGACTATAATAAATAATTAGCTTGATAATTTTATGAGTTTAATATTGTCTCTTCTGTCTGCTCCATTTTCCATATTTAATTTCTCAGTCATAGCATGTTTTTGTGAGCTTGATTTTAAGTCAGCTTTTTTTTATAGAGCACACGCAGCTTTGACATTTAACATGAAATAAAATCATAAATTTACTAGCTAATTTAATGCAGCATATATGTAAGTTCTCTCTTGCCCAGTACAAAATCAATAAACTAGCCATTAAACATGTCCTTTATACACACTATATATACGTATACATATATACTATGTATATCTGGTGGGTAGTGGTTAGTGGCTAGTGGCAATAATAAGCAATTCCCTGAAACCGCAGCACCGCGGCATAAAATTATCCCAGCGCACGCCACAAACATAAAAGCCATTTTCATTTTGACCAAACGGAACCGAATGGCAACCGTCCCCCTGTCCGCATCCCCATCCCCCCATCCCCTAGAATCCATTATGAAAGCTGGTCGCTGTGGGTTGTCAGAGGGGGTGTCCGGACTGCGATTCGGATACAAGCTCGGGTTGGGGGCGACACGCGACGCTTGTCTAAACATGGGGGCCACAAGACGGCAGTCAATAGAGGTGTGGCCTCAATGGCAGCGGCGCAGTCGCCGCGGCTAGCCAATCAGCTTGCCGGGCGGCAGCGCAAGAGAGCCAGCGAGCGCGTGAGCGAGAGCGAGAGAGCAACATCAAGTGTTGCGGTTTGCTTTGCGTGTGCAGTGGCAGCAAAGCACAACAACAAAAACAAAAACAAAATGAAAATTGAAGTCAAGCGAAAACATGACACGCAGGTGAAGTAGCAGACGGCGGCAGACTAGTTGAGATACAAATGTACCTCAAACCATAGCAGTATCTACACGTTAGTTACTAACTCACACACAGCAACAACAACAACAACACACACACACACACACACACACACACACATACACGCGCGAGTGTGTAGCTGCCTGTCTGTCTATTGATAATTGACTGCCGTTGCGGGCACTTCACTCACTCATTGTCTACCTCTCTGTCTGTCTTTCTGTCTTTGTATTTCGTATTTACCTCGTGCAAATTTGCCATTAATGCCACAGCAGACGCTACACACACACACACACACACATGCACACTCGCACCTGAGATACAAATGTATCTGCTTTTGACAATGTCAGTTGCGTGTAGTTTTCTTTGTTGTATTTCACGTCAGTTGCTTTGTTTGCCACAACGCGCTGCCTGTCTTACGTACCTCTAAGATACCCTAACGACAAGCTATCAATCTGCTGTTCTAGAATACCTTCACTATCTGTCATATCTATATCAGAGTATCTAATAAAGTTCGGAAAGATATCGTCTAAAAACTAAAATTAAAAGTTGCGTAAGCTGAACAAAACTTAACCGATACCATTTTCTCATAAATTTTTGTCTGGTTTTTTATTCTGTTTTTAAAGTATAAGTATTTTAAAAAATGAAATTTTTTTTAAACCTTTTTGAGAAAAAAACCTTATACAAAATTTGTTTGTCAAAAAATAGAATCTTGATCATTTGATTGCTGGTATCAGTATTAGTATAAAATGACAAGTTAAACCCGATTCTGAGGTGGTTTATTGTTGCGGTCAAAAATCATGCCAAAAATTACATAAATTTAAACATCAATTTTTCAAATCCTTAGTAAAAGCTCTCAATACTTCGTCAAAGCTAAACCGATTTTTATACTAAACATTACTTTCAGCCATTCATTTGATTCCCTTAAGAAAATTTAGTTAATTTTACCTATCGGGCTCGACGGAGTCACAATTCTGCATAAAATTTGTGTTACCAAGGATCATTAATAATTTTGAAGTTCTTTTGTTCTTCAATTTCCGATCAGAAATGTATCAATATTAGCGCTTTTATGTCAAGATTTTTCAAAGTCACAATAAATATTCAAATTCCTTGTAATCCACACCCGCAATCCTCTGACCGATGTCGTTCAGTGATTTTCTCAATGCGATATCTGTGGGATTTATGGATGCTACCCCTGCCCTTGCCCCACACGGTGTTCGTCTCACCCCCTTAGGGGACAAAGTACCTGTTGTTTATATAGGTATGTATGTATTTATTCTGGGCATTGCAGCTCGGTGCCAGTGTGACCTTATCGTTCAAGTCGCATGATTAATTACAACTGTCCCGAGGCTCCCGTTGCCGATGCCCCTTGCCCCTTGCCCCTTGCCCTGCCCTCGCTCTTTCTCCTTCCAATTCGTTTCGGCTGAATCTGTGGCCAAAATATTGTCACGCTTCGAAACAGGCAACAATCGCTGCCGAAATTCTCCGAGGAATACTAAAAATCTTGGCTTGATTGATTCCACTTGGCGGCACTTGTTGATAAAAAACAAAATAATAATAAATACAAACCAAAGGACAACGTTTTCGTATTCAAAAATGGTTTCGATTTATTTGGTCGCTTGTCGCTCTGACGCTTTGTCGCTTATTGTCGCCCCAAGGCACTCGAAGATTACGCGGCAATTTGTTTTGTGCCTCGATTTTTCACCAGAATTGCTTGTTGTTTACTGGCTTCTTCTATGGAAGAGACTCGCATCGACTCGACTCGTCTCGAATCGAATCATTTGTTGGTATAACGAATTTTAATTGAATTCTCAGCGGATTTGAACCTGGCCACACCGTGAATTTGACTATGGCTGTTATCTAGATTTATGAGGAGATGCTCAACCAGAGATAGCTGCAATTGCCGGCATTAACCCAAATTGCAGCAGAGCTGAGCCAAATGCGCATTCTATGCAAATGCGAGTCAAGATGCAACTGCCGCAACAGTCAACAGTCAAAAATCAACACAACAATCACAATTTATGCGAATGCTAATCAAGTTAACACCAAAAGCAAAGGCTACAAGCGCGATGTCTCTGTCTCCCGTCTGACATCGTCTGACAATTTTTAAGTGCGTATCTGTGTCGCGGCTGCAGCAACAACATGGCCAACAACAATTATTAATGATTTTGCTAAATGTTACAGAAAATAATGACAGCACCAGTTGAGCAGCGGCTGAGCAGCTGAGCTGCCAAACAGCCGAGCAGCCGAGCAGCCGAGCAGCGGGCAGAGCCTTTTAACAATTACAAATGCACACAAAACGCTTTGAGCCCGACTTGGCGTACTCGCTGTTTTCAACACCTCGAAGGCCCAATAGGCCCGGCATACGGCCAACAGTGTTGCCGCCAGCGCCAGCCCACATTCTGTGCAATGCAATGAATGATTCGACATGTTCCAGTGGGCGGCTTGCCGCTGAGGGCGTGCCCGTGCCGCAGCCACAACCACAAACACAACCACAACCACAGCCGCAGCCAGAGCAGCAGCCAGCAAACATCAAACACCAAAAGCCCAAAAACAACAGGCGGCCTCAGTTCATATATAATATACCCTATCAGAGGACATATCAACTAAGCTTCGAGTGGAAAGCAAAATCTGCCCTTAAAATAAATAACTTATTTGAAGAAGAAGCTAAAATTAAAATCAAATGCCAAAAAAAAAATTTTTGAAATTCCCTGCGTTCTATAGAAAATTAGATAAATGAATAATGCGAATTTAGTATCAATTAATATCTTATAATTATATAAATAAATATAATATTAATTGTTATTTGGTTGTTACCTAAATGACACGTATATTATTCATCTATTAAAGGCTTCATAAAATTCAGTATAAAAAATTTAAGGATAAGACATTAAAAACTGGCATAAAATATGAACAAATCTAAAAGAAACAAAATTAAAAGCAGATCGACAAAATCAGAAATGTGTTGAATAAAATCGCAAAACCAAATAAATTTAGTACAATTGGTAAAATTAGGAAAGATAAAAATGAAGGCGAAGTTAGAGATCTCTATATTAAATATAATGCCCAATCGAAAGAGTCTTAAGGTTTCGTTGTGAAACACGCTCCGCTGCAAAGTTAATTTTTTAACAATTTTGACATTTAGCGCGTGCGCAAATGGAGAAAGAAAGAGTCATGATCATAGAGCGCAGATCAGTGTGTGATCGGGGCGATCGTTTGTAGGGGCCACTTCAGGTGTTGTTAGCATCGTGAACCGAAGACGATCCGACACACTTACACTTAGCGCGGCTTGGTTTATTGGTATATAATTTTTTGAAAACATCATTTCTATGATCGCGTTAATCACCTTCAAGCCCACTCAAATATGACACTCGAGTGGACGTGGCTGGAGCTCGAGGATGCGGGGCGAACAGCTATCATTGCTTACTCAGCGGGTTTTTTATACAGTTTTTTTTTAATTTTTTTTATTTTATTTTTATATTTTTGGGTCTTGGCTCTATTGCGAGCAGCTGCTAATGATGCGCTTGTAACGCACGCACAATTGAAATGAAATTAATTTTTCTACATAATTAATTAAAGCCAGCCGTGTGGGCAGCCTCATGGAGAAAGCCAATGCCACCTACACCAACACCTCCAGCCAAAGCTTCAGCTTCAACTTCAACTTCAGCTCCAACATCAACTCCTCCAGGCTACACCCATAGCGCACTCGTATTATTAATTGGACTAACAACCCCCCATTATGTTTTAGCTCGATTTGGTCTGCAGTTGTGAAATCTGAGCTGCTTCGACATTTCGCCTTAACTCAGGCCGTAAAACTGAAAAATCATAAATGCGACGACGCACAAAATAATTGCACTACGAAATACTTATACAAATGTTTAATAATAAAATAAATATTCGTGTAATTAAATCATAAAAATCGAATAAACCAAAAAAAAAGAGAATTATAATGAAATCGCAAGCCAAACCCAAAATTCAACACAAACTGACGCAGACGACACAACAATTGACACTGACATCAAAATAGAAAAAAAAGGAAAGAGAATAAAACGACAAAGCTAAATAACAACAAAGACAAATAGCAAAAATTTCCATAAAAAATTGTCTATCGATTTTATGGCCTCCTGGAAAAGTTTGCTCAAGATAACGCAATATGTGGCCCAAATGCTTGCGAAGTTCGTAATTCGATTGAAATTTTAATTCTGATTAGATTTTTGGGCAGTAAAAGTGGGGACAGCGAAGATAATATCAATTGCCTTATTTGGATAAAAAGTGTTCTACAAGTGAATTAGCTTAACAAGTGGTTTCGTTATAAACAGGAACTGAAAATGGCTATTATTTAAATACAAGAAAATAATCTTAAAGAACTTTCGTTAGTTAACAAATATATTAAAATATTGTATGCACAAATGTACTTAAAAATAAAATTTGAATTTTGTATCTATTTGTGTGAATTCTGAATATTATAACATATAAATAATTACAAAATAAAATATAAGTCCATTTCTACGTTAATTTACCACACAAGTTATATTATAGGTATGTTTTTGATCTTTTATCAATAATTATATACCATTCGGAAGTTTCCCCAATTATATTTGTTTTAAGAGCAGGTATCTCTGATATATTTTCTGACAACTTTTTGGCCATTTTGTTCTGGCTGTACCCTAAATTATAATACTGAAGATTAATAATATATCAAGCGCTATTTGAAGGCTTTGAAAAGTCTGCCTGTGGGTGATCGTTCTCAGCAACTCCAAATGTTGTGCATGGCCCTTAAATAGTTGAAAAACTGTGTTCGCGATAAGGAAATGTCAGTCGGGGCCACCAGCAAGCTTCAATTAAATGACGGAGCATGGGTCAAAGATATCGAAGCGGGAGCCTCATAGATGATGCCGCCAGTGAACTCGTCAACCTGGCTACTGGTTGATTCAATAGCTACCAAAAATAAAAACCTGTCTACCAAATGCGACAGCTAAGCAATCTTGTCGCCTGCGTCTGCGGCTCAGTTTAATGAGCTTATCCATCATTGGGAGCCCAAACTCGGACTCGGACTCGGACTCACATCAGACGCAGACGCAGACGCAGTCTCCTCATCTGTCACAGGGCTAATAGGTTTCATTAGTCATCTCGGTCGCGCAATCGGTCAGTCTGTGAGTTGTCGATTGTTGGCTGCTCTGCTCTGCTCTCCGCTTTTTATCAGCTTGTCTTTTGGTCATTTCTCAAAGCCAAAAAAAAAATTCCGAGCTGTTGCCTGCTTCACTTCTTATTGTTGGCTTTGCAGTTTGCGTGTCGACAGCAATTTTCACCTTAATTATTTTTGGGGTCTCCTCTCCCGCTCAAAGGGGGGGGGGGGGGGGGGCGGGGGGGGGGGGTTTTT
>SCDS01001098.1:0-15399 GCA_004149465.1 Drosophila nigromelanica | reverse complement strand
ACACCTTTCAGCCAATTCGCATCTATCAGTTAGTTGGCCAGAGTTGGAGTTGGAGTTGGGGCTGCCGTTCAGACGTGATGACTTCCGTCATTATCAGCAGTAAAGCTGACGTCAGCAACACGCACTTGACCACGCCCCATGCACGCTTTATGGGCGTGCACTTGTCACCCCTTGTCGCGGTGACAAATTAAATGAAATGGCAGGCAAGTGCAGTACTTCCCTCCACCCCCCCCCCCCCCCCCCCCCCCCCCCCTCCCCCCCCCCCCCCCCCCCCCCCCCCCCCCCCCCCCCCCCCCCCCCCCTCCCCCCTGGGCAGCAGCTGTGTCGACTGTTGATGACCTTTTAATTGAAGTGCCAGCAGCAAAGTGTGAGCTTTTGTTCTTCTGCCCTTTCTTCGCTTTGGTATTGTTCTATAATTTGATCAAGGAGCTGCTGAGAATTGTTGTGGCCGGGACTAACTTTGTTACCACTGGGGATGTGGCCAACTCTACTGGAGATGAGAGATGCGCAGTCGAGCACACAAAAATGTAAATAAACGCGCATACAACAGTTTGAAAATCAAATTTTATGATAAGGCCAAGCCGCTGGAATCCTTTAATAAACAGCCAAAAAATTAAACACAAAATGTAAGTAGCCGAATTCCGCGCAGGCAGCCACGCCCATTTGCCGTTAATTAAACCCTTCGTCGGGGAAAATCTTTTGGCCAACCACGGCGAAAGTTTTTCCATTACGAGCAACGCCGCGCCAGGGCCAGGGCCAGGACGAGGACGAGGACGAGGACTATTGCCGCTGGCAAACAAAATCAAAAAGTAAAAATTTATGAAGCGTTTAATTGAATTAATTAAAAGCAATAATACCTTGAAATAATTGCGCCTAATAGAAAAAGTTTTGCATGGATGGAATTGGCCTACGACTTGCCGTAATTTCCAAATGTAACAAAAATTTGTAGCCAGAGGCTCAATGACAATGGCCAACCTTTTGGCCATGTTTTTGCCCGCTAGCTTCTTTTGACAGGCGGCAGTGGCTTGGGGCAGGGAAAGGCGCGTTGGCAGGCAGGGCACGAGTTATGTGACAAATCCTGGGCACGCTAGCCCGGGCCATAAGTCAAAATTATCAACAAGACGGCAAACGACGGCGTCTGCGGCACAGAGCCGTGTGTACTGTGTCCTTGCAAGCTGCCTACAGACTGCGCCCTGTTGCAAGTGTGTGTGTGGGTGTGTGTGTGTGTGCGAGTGTGTGAGTGTGCGAGCGTGGCCGAGTGGCAACTGTCACGCACGTAGGCCACGCAACATTGCGAAAAATATGTCTTTGATGTCGTAAATCAATTAGGATTGCCAGCAAGTGTCCTGGCCAGGATCTGCGCCTTAACGGCAAACAACTTGTTAGGCGGTTCGCACAGGACTCGCACTTTTTTGGGGCGCCGTTTTAAGCGGCGCAGTTTTAACTTGTTTTCAAGTTTTAAACGTGACCAACAAAAATGCTTCTTCTCGATGCGAGCGTGAAATCAAGTGGCGCAAATGGAGTAAATGAAGCAAATGAAGTGAATGAACGTGAAGAACCATTCACACACAAACACAAAAGCCTTTTGTCGCGTAATTATGTCACACATGAGGCGGGTGCTGGGGACAGACAGCCCCGAGTGCCGTTGGTGTTAGTTCCACAAATATAATTAAGAAGTTGCACCGCCAACGCACGATTGCTTGACAATAAACAGAAGTTTAATTATTTTGCCAGCCCAGTTCTGGCTGCCGCAGGCATTAGGCATCAGGCATCAGGCATCAGGCTGGCTGCTGATTAAGACCAGGCTCACCTTTTGACTTATGATGAGTGGTGCTGGTGCTGGCACTGGCTGATGTATTGCCTGATTTATGACAGCTGACAACTGACAACTGACAACCGACAACTGACAGCTGGCAGCAGCAGATCATTAAAGCCAAGAGACTGTAGTAGCCGCCGGCGAAAGGAGTTGCCAACTTTAATACTTAATTGCCGCCCAGACAAAGCAGCCAAGTTAACAGCACATTTGCGTAAATCAAACAATTAGTCATGGCATTCACATTAGATGGCTGCCCTGCTATGCGAACTACTCGCATTGTCCACTTTGCCAAAGATTTTCTTTGGCCTTTGTTTAATGTGTCCCCGCGGTGTTGTTTGTGCCTCGTCTTACAACACTGGCAGCAACAGCTAAGCCAGCAGAAGGTGTTGTCCTGCACTATTGTTAATTTATGCGACATTTTCGTAGTTTGCCATTTGCCATAATAACTTCTAATATCACACCCAATGGCGACCCTTTGGGGGTTGATGCTCATCCCGAACTGGAACCGGAACTGTTAAGAAAGTGGGAACAGAACTAGTCGCCACTCGACGCATTCATTAATTTATGGTTTTGGGTCTTTGAATCTATGTACTGCTCAAAAATACAAAAGTATTTGTTTTAAAATAAAAGGGGCCAGACCTAAGGTGACTGCTGCCTGGCTTAGCTGACAGCAAACAAGATAATTGCTATTATTTAAATACTCTTTTAAATACTATATCTGCTCTTGAGTTCAAAATGTAGCAAGCCAATAAATTATTTCCATTGATCCTGCGGAACAGAATCTTTTACTTAGCGAGCTTTATTTCGATTGCTTGATATTTATTCAATATCTTAAATACTGGAACTTAATGTTTGCTGAAGCTTTCATGTGCTTTGAAAGCTCTTTCAAACTGAGCTTCAATTCATTCTATTCTTTCCTATCGAATGTAGTTTAAAGCTCTTTTTAAAAAACTATTTCAGTTAGAACGGCTTTTGGTTTTATTCAGTAATAAAAATGAGTGGTTGGCATCCGACGAGCTTAACAGCTTTTAAGTTATATTTGACTCATTTCAGTTTCATACAAAGTTCATTTCTTTATCCATTTATAAACTGAATCACAAAGCGTACTGAAAACCGTTGTCAACTTATCTGGCAGATCAGAATTGATTGCGCTGCATATAAAATATATTATATAACAGTGGCTGTCGGGTTATATCCCGTTTAGATACGTAGAGTTCGCTGCCCTGGCTAACAGCATTACAAAACTGGCCTTCCGCCACCGACCCAACTCCCCCTTAGCCGCCTACAACAACTATTGCAATTGTGCAACTTTTTGTGAGGCTTGTTCTAAATGAGAAAACTCGTTTGCCAGCCTCTAAAGCCCGTTTAAATTTAACATTTTATTAGCAACTCACACCTGGCGCTGCTGCCGCTGCTGCTGCTGCCTATGTTGTTTTTGTTGTTGGTAGAAGCAACGTTGACGCTGGCGTCGGCAAACGTTCTGCCCGCTTTCGCCCGCTTTTCGCATTTGGTAATACAACAACGAACTCGGCACTGGCGCTGGCTCTGACGACGGCCAAGTTCAGTGCCCTCGAATTGTGTTGACTGTTTTTCGAGTTGATTTGGTCGGATCGAAGCTTTTGATATGTTTCTTTCCACTGTTGACCACACGATTTGCATTAAAACTGGGTTAAGCGTGTGCTAGAACCCGATCCGGCTCGGATGTTGCGTGATCCGTTGATCTCCAAATAGATTTCCCAACCCGTGTGTCCAGCGATTGCTCCATCGTCCACACAACAAGAAAAGGCAATTAGCCACGCTCTTAGCCAGAAAATCGAATGTCCAACACGTAGGCTATGTGGAAACCTACTAACGTTTCAATGACTTTGAACTTTTGGAGCGTGGCTCAAAGTGTTTTTCTTCTGTTTGGTGTTTACATTTACATATTGATTGCTGTTTGCTTGACCCATTTGTGCCGAGCACTTGGTGCTGCTGCTGCTGCTGCTGCTGTTGTCTGAGCCCACGCCACTTCCACTTTCGTTGGAGCGCGACTTTCTTCAACAATGGCCCATGGATTGGGCCCAAGCTCAAGCTCCGATTTTGGGCCCAACGCTTGTGGGATTTGTCAGCTTTGCTGCCGCTGCTGCTGCTTTGTAACCAGTTTAATGACGGCGTCGGCGTCGGCGTCGTCATCGCCGTCGACGTCGATTCTCAACGCCGACGCCGATTCTTGGTTAGCCTTTTATAAAAAGTCTTTGGCCAACTTTCTTGAGCTTCATTCGCGTTTCAGGCGCGTTCGTCAACGTCTCGTGTGAAATGAAAACTGCGCTCTGCCTGTTGCCGCTGCTGGCCTGCGCCAGCATTGTGTTCTCGCTTCCTCCGCCTGCGGCCAAGGAGGATGCGCTGCCCAGCACGTTCGCCAGCGAGGCCTCCCAACTGATTGCCACGCAGTTGTTAAAGCACAACAAAGACATCGATGCCAATCAGGTGCATTCGCCGTTGGGCGTGGCCTCCATTCTGGCCGTGCTGGCGGAGGCCGCACAGGGCGAGACCTATGCGGAGTTTGGCCAGGTCTTTGGCTTTCCCACGGAGCGGCAGGACTTGAGGACGGCCTTTGAGCGCATTTTGGGCGGCTACCAGAATCGCGACGCGGCTGTGTCGCTGCCCTCGTTCCAGACCTGGTTCTACGTCTATCGCAACAACAGCGTGCGCGAGGAGTTCAAGCAGTTGCTGCAGCGACACTACTACGTCGAGGTGAAGGACATCAATAGGCAGGAGTACGATTGGAGTGAGCCCAACACATCGCTGCAGCTGGAGGGCGACGGCGCGGAATTGGAAAGCACCGAGCCGAGCAACAGCAAAGATGTCATCGGTTTTGAGACTCTGAAGCGCATTAATCTGGATGACGATGCGCCACTTGTGACCAGTGACACCTACGGCGAGGAGGTGCTGAACAAGGAGGCGTCCAAGTTCGATCGCGAAGTGGATGACAAACAGTATGTGGAAAAACCAGTTGCATTAGCCGAGGCAGAGCAACTGCAGCGGGAGCGGGAGCGAGAGCAGCTGACCACCGAGCAGTCGGCAACGGAAGCAGCCACCGACAGCAGCGATCTGCCAGTGGAAAAACTAGAAAAACCAGCTGAGATCGCCCTGACCGCTGAGGAAAATGTTGCTGCCAAGCAGCAGAACAAACGCAGCGACACCGAACAGAATCCAAATGTGGAGGAAAATGAGACGGTGCAGGAGGATGAGAAGCTGCGCAAACTGCTCAACGAGCCAGGCAGCGGCGCCAACCAGGTGACCGCCAGTGAACCCGAGAAGGTGCGTCTACCCCTGCAGAAACTGGAAAATGCCGTTAAGACGATGGTCAAGGAGGGTGCCGATGAGATTATGATTGCGCTCGAGTCGCATCTCAGCACAGTGGCTCGGGTGGGTCTCAATTGAAGAGCTTTGTGGCGTTGCTCTCTACTGAAAAAGTTTCTCTTTCCTTTAGGCCTATGGTGCTCGAAGTCTGTTCCGGCGGGACGACATTGCCTCGGCGTTGAGCGCCAACTCCATAACGGGTCGTGCCATTGGCTCCAAGTCCAAGATGCTTCTCTTTAACGGGCTCTACTATCGCGGCAGCTGGGCTCAGCCGTTCTATCAGCTTCGCGATGGCAGCGACGAGTTCTTCTTTATGACCAACGACGATGCGATAAAGACACCCATGATGCATGCCCGTGGCAAGTTCAACGTGGCCGACTTGCCCCATTTGAAGGCGCGTCTCCTCTCGCTGCCCTACGAGAATGCCCAGTACAGTCTGTGCATTGTGCTGCCCAATGAGCCCGAGGGCCTCAGCGATGTGATCGCACAGCTCCAGCCCAGCGACTACAGCTACGCACGCGAGCATATCGAGTTGAAGGATCTGCATGTGACGCTGCCCAAGTTCCAAGTGGAGGAGACTTCGCGCTCCGAGGCCATGCTCAAGCAGCTTGGCCTCAAGCGTCTCTTCTCCCGCACTGAGGCCCAACTGGGCTTCCTCTCCGAGGACGAGGACGTGCATGTCGATGAGATCGTGCAGTTCGTCAATGTGCGCGTGGATGAGGGCGGCAGCAGCGCCAACTCCTTGTCGGCGGCCACAATGCAGGGCCGCTCCCCGATTGCCGCCGAAGCCGGTGCCACGTTGCCAGTGCCGGAGCCGGAGCCGGAGCCCGAGCCGGGTGTAGAGCGTTTCGATGTGAATCGTCCATTCGCCTACTTCATATTGGACTGCAAGAATCAGTTTGTGCTGGCCTCCGGCAAGGTGTACGCGCCCGAGTTCAAGGATGAGCTGCCGCCCGTCTCCATCGAGGTGGAACTGGAACAGTCGTAGGTGGCCTTGCGCAAATCATGCTAGCTTTTAAGTTTCGTAACGAATTTTCACCGATGCGCTTCGTGCAATTTTCATACTCCTAAGTGCCCATAAGCAATAAACGAGAGTTTCATTTTCCCAAAAACATTTCTGTTCCTGCTGAGGCCGCTAATGATTTTCCCAGCCACTTGAGCAGACGCAGTCTAGCGGACTCGGCGTCCATTTGCTGCGCAATCAAAACAACAATTAATTCGCTTACTCGCTGACTAACAACAACAATAACAAGCGCCTGGCAAGGAATAGGAAAATCAACCCTCAGGATTCAATTGTCTGTCTGTAATATGAAATGTATCTGACGGTGGGCATCGCTAATTTCCGTGCAGCAAATTTGTCATTGCATTCGGCTTGGGTTTGAGTAAGGACACGACTACGGGAACGGGTACAGGCACGGAAACGGGTACGGGTACGGGGGTTGGCTCAGTGCCGTGTGTCTGCTTTGTTGACTTAGCTCAGAGTTCCATCAATTCTCAGGCAACTCAAGCGAAAGCGGCGCATCCGACACGTGCCCCAGCTGGCAGCCCTGGCGAATCTGACAGGACGCTCTTCAAGTGGTCAATGGGCTGCAATTAAAAGTCTCATTAGAATGCATGATGTCTTCTTTTGCCACTGCGCGAAGGTGGCTATCCAGATTCCAGTACCAAGCACACGACCAGCCGCCCAAAGTTCAAAACGAACCACACTGAAAATGTGTGTCTGAGCGAAGATGAAGAAGACGCGTCGCGGCCCAAGGGGAACTTGGCGCCAGGCTGGCGGGCGCCAAAAGCCAGAGGTAAAGGTACAGGAGTAAATGCGTGCCATGATTATAGTGATGACGACTGCCACCCCTGGAGATGTACAACTCCTCCTAGTCCTGCTACTGCTGCTGCGGCTGCTGCCGCCAGCAGAGCAGACGATGATGTTTCATCTTTTCCACATGAAAACTCACGTAACAAAAATTATGATAATCATAACTTTTTTTGTTCTTTGCCTTTTCCTTTTGCTTGTTTTGTTGGCCACTGGACAAAGGAGTCACTGGCGTTTGCTAAGGTATTTTTGGGCCAAGCTGGCGTCTAGTTTTTGTCTGGCGTTCGCTCTATTTTTATTAAGTCTTGCATATAAATCAATGTTGCCAGATATGCAGAAGACCTCCCCCAAAGGTATGAAAGATTTATAAGGGTTTTTTTGGTTGTTGTTGTTGTTGTCAACTCGTTTAAACATTGTCTAACATAATTTTCATGCAAAAGTTGCGAGATGAATAAGAAGTGAGTGTCTCTTGCTTGTTAGACAGTGTACTTTTCATTTAGGCAAACAATCAGTTATGATGAATAAAAAGTGTAATGTTCCTTGTGATGCCCTCACCTCATACCGAACACCCACTAGCCATTTGGCCCGGCACATAAATCAACCAAGTGGCCATAAATCCATCGCATTGCATCAAAGACAAACATTCGCTAGATGGTAATTTCAACAAAGCGTCACGCCACGTCTCGAAGATTTATGGGGCTGCTTCAAGTCTAATTACAAGTTAAGTTCGTCGAATTAAAAATGTGCCTGTTCGCCCCGCAACAAGTGTGGGAAATCGCTCGAATTTTCAATAGCGCCAGCTGTTTTCTTAGAAAAACTAAACCGAAACAAGTAGCATTTCAAAATGCCTTAACCCCTGTCCTCCTACCCGAGCCAAGCTAGAGACCGACGTTGACATTTGCGGCTCGAAAATGTAATGAACACATGTGGACGCCAACTGACAAAAAGGGGGCTGCTGCTGCTGCGGCTGCTGGAGTGGAATCAGTGGGCGTGGGTGTTAAATTCACAGTCAGAAGAATCTGACAGGCATAGCTCATGTTTGCGTTCCAACACAGAAAAATTTAAGCTTTATGTCAATGATAACTACTTACTTACTCAAATTTATATTTGTATACATTTATAGATTTATAGACATTTAGAGTAACTTGTATTTGCAAGTTGGTTCAGAAAAATTAAGGAAAAGATTCTTTTTTGTTCTTACTCCTTCTTAGAAATCAGCAAAAGCTTCTTCATGCCGCACGGTCTTTGCCTTTGGCTTAGCCCTACCTTCGGAATGGTTGTCAAAGTTGGAAATGTCTTCTTCATTTGTAATGGTGGGCATATAAGGTGGCTGAATGGTCTGATTGAGCAACGGTATCCAATCCACATCTCTAAACCATTCGTGATTTTTGATATCTTTGTTACCATTAATCAAGTTGCCAAATCTGAAACAAGAACTAATTACTTTTAGAAACTTAAAAAATTCAAATGAACTTTAGACTTGCCGTTTCGAGAGATCCACTTGCAACAAATGATCAACCAGGTGACGCAAGGCGGCAGAGAATGCACTGGGTATTTTGTAGTCACCCTCGCAGATCTTGTTGTACATAACCATGACGTCACGATTGTGAGACGCAAAAGGTGAATGACCACAAACAAACTCATAGATAAGAACACCAAAGGCCCACCAGTCCACGCTGGTGCCATAGGGCTTTGACTGTATAATCTCTGGTGGCAGATACTCTGGAGTCCCACACAGCGTCATTGTACGCGTTTCCACCTTCTAAAAGGAATATCAGGAGTTGAATTAAATACTAACGACATATTCCTGTTGTCACGCACGACCTTGGCAAATCCGAAATCGGTAACTTTTAAATAGCCCGTTCTGTCAATCATGATATTCTCTGGCTTCAAGTCACGATATAGAAGACTACAATGGTGAAGATACTCTAGGGCCAGAAAAACCTGAGCCGCATAGAAACGTGCCTGTTTTTCGGAAAACTTGCGCACTCTGTGGACCGTAGAGCATGTATGGAATTGTAAATTAAAGCAATATCACTTACTTTCGATGATAGGAAAACAGTTCACCTCCCATAACCAGCGGCAGTATTAAGTAAAGACTGTCGGTGTCCTTAAAGGAAGCAATCAGGTTGACAGTGAAAGGGAAGCGCATCGAGTTGAGCACCTTTTTCTCACTCATAACATGCATAATCTGTTTGGTCTTAACGATCTGATCCTTGCTCAGCTGCTTCGATGCGTAGTATGTGTCATCCGACTTATCCTTGACTAGCTGCACTTTGCCGAATGAACCAGCGCCCAAATTAGCTTTGATTATATAGTTATTGAGACCAATCGATGGCGACGGTGTATTGCGGGCGAACTTCTTGTTGAAGTCATCCCTCAACTTATCCAATATGACCTCATACTCAACTTTCGGACTAAAGTACGGTGGCTCAGAAGTAGACGGTCTCCCCATTATTTTTAACCGATTATTAAAATTTTATAAATTTACCAATAAACGTTTTAATAATTTCGAATTTCTTACAACAAAACATTCTTCACTTAAGGCATTATGTAAGGCAACCTATTTTAAATTCCTGATAAAAAAAACACATGGCCTTCTTGATTTACTTAGCACAGAGCCTGAATACAAATGTATAAACAGGGTATAAGAACAAGAACAGACATTTTAAGAAATCTCAGTATTTAGGTTCTTGACCGAAAGTGAGCAACTTTTCTGTTAATCGTCCATTAGGATCCCTTGCGTTCGTGACAAGTAGAAAAAAAACCCAGGGAAAGGGCCCTGCAATCTGTCTTCATAAACATTTGAGACCGTTTGCAATCATACAGACACGCATAAATGCCCGCCGCATGCATTTTACTCGGTAGCTGCGCTTGCCCCCACTATTGAAACGAAGTCCTTGTTTTCTTCTAAATTAAATTTATGATCGTTAGGAAATTTTCAGGACTTATTAAGAGCATTGAAATGTATGTACAAACCAATTTGCAAATATGTAGTATTTAATTTGCGGTTTTTATGGTTTTACAAAAATTGGGGCGATCCAGGCATCAAAATTTGCGTCTAGATTACACAAACATAACGTACAAAATTTGTTGCGTCTAGCTCTTATAGTCTCCTAGATATGATAAGAAAACCAAAGGTTGATATCGTTTTTTATCGATATTAATGAAACGGAGCAAGCTATCGAATTGTAAACTTGTCCTGCGTGTGATATATACGAACAGAATGAGACCAGGGTGAGCTTTCTAGCTCTTGTAGTTTCCAAGATCACTGCGTTCATATAGACGGACAGACAGACGGCCATGGCTATATCAACTCAGCTCGTCGTCCCGATCAAGAATATATATACTTTATGGGGTCGGAGATGGCCCTTCTGCCTGTGACATACATTTGCACAAAACAATTATACCCTTAGAATTATCAAGGAGTTTGACCAATAAGCAATGTAATTGCAAACACCTAATCGGTAGCAAAGTCTCTGGGAAATGATAGTTTTTGATAAATGTTAACCCTATTAGTTGATAAAAGAAAAGTATTGGGCGACCAACGTTTAAAAATTATTAAACAACTCGGGATGACGATTTATTTTCGACTTCAATTTTGCTTTGGCCTCGTAATTGTCAAAGTTCGACAAATCTTCAATATTTGACACAGTCGGTATATAGGGCGGGTTGATTTCCTGATTGAGCACCGCATACCAATCGACGCCTTGAAACCACGGATGATTTTTTATGTCCGTGGAGCCTTCGTTTGAGTTACCTAAACTGAAGTAGCGTGCTTGAGATGTGGCCCTTTAAAAGCTACTGAGTGCTTACCGCTTTACAGGGTCTATTTGCAGCAGACATTCAATCAGGTTCTTCAGATGATTCGTAAAGAACGATGGTATACGAAACTCGGCCAAGCAGATTTTCGAATACATCAATATGACGTCACGATTATGTATTGAAAACGGCGAATAACCAGCCGCAAACTCATATATTAATACGCCAAAAGCCCACCAGTCTACGGATTTGCTATACGGTTTTAGCTGAATGATTTCCGGAGCCAAATACTCGGGAGTGCCACACAGCGTCGAGGTGCGGTTGTCCACGCGCTGAGAGAGGATGTTGAGAACTTTGTTGAGAACGAAAAATCCCTTGCATATATTACCTTGGTAAAGCCAAAATCGGTCAACTTGATATAACCGCGAGCATCCATCAGGATATTCTCGGGCTTGAGATCCCGGTACATGAGACTCATATGGTGCAAGTACTCAAGGGCGAGTAGCACTTGGACTCCATAGAAGCGGGACTGCTTCTCATTGAACTTGTGCACTCTTGGTGCATAGGAAATGGACTGTGACTATAATTACAGGCCTAGCCAAATGAATGGTAGTACTCACTTGCGATGGTAGGTGAATAGCTCTCCGCCATTTATGAATGGCAACACTAGATACAGGTAGTCAAAATCCTTAGTGGAATCTATAAGATGTACCAGGAATGGAAATCGTACAGAGTTCAGCACGGTCTTCTCATTATGAACGTGGGAGACCTGTTTGAGGCGCACCAGATCATCCTTGTTCATCATCTTGGCCGCATAATAGTTCTTGCCCTTCTTCTCCTTCACTAACAACTGAGAATGGATAGATAGGGGATAAATGGAGTGGGAACGAAATTTGATGGCAGTTACGCAATAACTTACAACAGTCCCAAAGCTGCCGTTGCCAAGAACGGCACGCTGTGTATAATATTCTAAATTGGAGTAGGGTGAAGATTCTTGGTTGTTCCACCGCTGCTCAAATTCCTTTTTCAGATTGTCGAGTGTGATGCTGTAGTCCTCCTTTGGATTAAAAGTTGTCCGCAAGTGGTGGCTACTCATAATCATCGCACAGATCTTTGACGCATTTTCCACAACAAAAATGGACAACACACAGCACTGGAATATCCGATAATTTGTACTTACAGCTAAAAATAAACTTATAATTTGGACATTCATAATTTTATTTGTCTGTTTTTTTTTATATTTCTTGACAAGAGAAAATACGGCAAAGGCAAAACATTTATTTTCGCCTCTATTGAGTTGGGAGTCTCAAAGCTTTTTCAATTAGTTGGGCGCGGTACTCAAATTAGGCCAAGGTATGACAAATAACCGCATGCCCTAGGCCAGACAGACACCGCCGACCACATGACCACATCAAATGCCAATTTCCTGTGCGAATGGCCCACACATGTCACCGTCAACGTCACCGTCAACCTTAATGTTCACGTCACCGACTTCTTGATGCTGTCCTGCAAAAGTAAGAAAAATTGCAAAACGTCCACTTGATAAATGATCCTAACCAAGATTACATAAGTTGGTAATTTTCTAGTACATTTATTTCTACATGTCAGCTAGTCAGTCGGAGCTCTTCACTCGGTCAACATTTTGCACTTGGCATGCGATGATGGACACGTCTGCCGACCAGCTCTAGAAGCTGAAGCTGTGCCTGATGCTGATGCTGATAAGAGTGAACCGGATGCTCCGGTTGTTGCATGGCTTTTAAGGTAACTGTCGACCGGCCCATTATTGGCCGTTTCGGCCATGTGTCTATGCCCGTTGTCGTACCCAAATTGACAATTAATCATTATCTTTCAGCGTTTTGAGCCTCCACTTGAACCTGCTGGCTCTTAGAGAGTGGTGTAGGGTGGGTCAGAGGCAATTACAGATTGGTTTTGGTTAGGTTCTCTCATCTCGTTTTGTGTGAGCAGAGGCATGTGAAAATGTCTTTGTAAATATGTTTGGGGTTGGCTCTAATGTGACGCCATTTATTCTTCATTATTGATGGAACTACTGGACAACAGATTCGAGATTCCACTGGAGCGCTGAAATCGATAAACAATTCAGCTCTAAACTGAGTACTTAATCAGTTTTATCACTCGATGTTTATTAGACTAAACCCTACCATTTATAATCTATATCCACATATAGTTTTTAATACACTTAAAATCATAAAATTTGTCACGTACTTAACATAACGCAACTGTTCCCTTTTCCTAACCAAAGAGCTTTTACTTGTACTCTCACCGCTCTTTCTCTCTCTCTCTCTCTCTCCATATTTCTCTCTCTCTCTCGCTGTAGATCTCTCAGTCTCGGGCCATCTTTCTTGCGCTCTGTGTCTCACCAGTAAATTAGAAATCGTGCAAAAACTAAACAATATCACTTAGAACGACCCAAAACAGTACCCAATCCAAAAGCTTGCCTCATTTAACTTCCAGCCACAAGATGAGCCACCCCACAGAAGATAAACTTCAGTGGGCTAAGATATGTTAACGACTGCAATAAATAAACGGATAATATCAAGCGTGCTAGGCCTTCCATAAATACACATATCCACGTCCATTGGCCGCTCCAGACTTGGCCTCAACTGCGACTTCAGCTGGAAGAGATGCGCTCGCTAAGCGGCCCGAGACCAGATTAAGTCATACGCACACGTTTTGCTCTCTGGGACATTGGCATTTCTTTGGCTGCTTGGCACACTTAAAATTCATTAGCTGTATTAGCAGGCGCTCTGGCTGGGTGCCTCTGTGGCTGTGTGGCTTATGCAAAGTAATTGACGCCCCGATGAACTGTTGACACGCTCGGCATTTGTCTTGGCCCACACTTGGCTAATATTTGGTTTAGTTATCAGTGCCATTTTTTGGGCTTAAGTAGGTGAAAGTGAAAGCAGCACAAAATGGCCAAATTCAATTATGCTGAAAGGTTTCGCCACAGCCTCGATTCACACACATCGCGCAGTCCACAACATATCACACATTTGTGAACAGCCCTGGCCATTAGCGTTAATCTCTGCACAATCGGGGCAAGAAGCATGGCACACGCAATCTCTCTCTCTCTCTCTCTCTCTCCCTTTCGCTCTCTCTATCTATTTCCCGTTGCATGCTGCATGAGCGGTAAATGCATTACTGTGTGTACAGTTCAGCGGGCAGCAACAATGTCACCGTATTCCACCTCTACTCCCCCCTCCAGCCGTGCATGTGTGCAAAAGGTGTAACTAATCCGCAGGCCATGTGACTTTTGTCATGCGCCGCTGTCAGTCACTGGCAACAGTTCCCTCCCCCACCCCCTCAACTGATGTGCCGCAAACCCTTTGCAAATGGCAACGGTTTCCACTCAATTCCACCCCAAAAACGCGCATGTGACCGCGTTGCCGACCTGCCACCGCTTCGCTACCGTCTTCTGCCACCTTCAATCATCGATGCGGACCACCCGCCATTGTTGTCGCTGCTCGTTGGCTCCATGTAATCCCTTGATTTGGCCAGAGACATTTCGACAGAGCCAACGCCCTGCGCCGCGGGTGGCCACGCTGGCATTTTGCAGCTGGCTGACTTTTGTCCATGTTTGAGGTAAGTTTTGCCAAAGAAAAGAAAAGAGCACAAAATTATTATTATGATTATTTTAATGCGCATTTGCTTAGTTTTATTGTTAGCGCAGTGGACTGTGCTGCCATTTGACTTTTCACTACCTTTTGTGCTGTCAGATCGCCATAAATCAGGCACGGCCAGGACCCATTGATGATATCGGGGCTATAAATCAGTTGCAAATGACATCAGGTTCTATATGCAGACAAATAGCGGCACAGCTATGTACATATGTATATATATGAAATGTCTCATACACGGATCAAAATATTGCCTACAGAAATCATCAACAATATTCAATTTGAAGAGACTTACGTTTTGAACGATTCAAAAATAGATTGGCAACGCATATTAAAATATATAAAGTTTTTCACTTTTTATTAAACGTATTTGAACTTTAAATACCAGTTCTTAATTGTTATTAAGCACGTTTTTGCTCTGTGTAGATATTCATATTCTAAACAATAATTTCGAAGCCCTGTCGAACGAAAACAACGAATTCTATGGAATCTAGAGCGGAGCGAGGTAACTGGAAACTGTGGTAGCTGGTAACCGGCCTGGCAAATGGCTTTGGCAAATAATAAAACAATGCTGGAATTAAAACAATTGCTATTGCTAAAATTTTAACATTTGCCATAAATAAACATGAGCCGGTGGCATTTCCCAGTTGCATGCGCTTTGGAGGAAATGCAAAATGTGGAACATTTTATTGAAATTCAATTAAAGTCGTATTTCAATAATTGGACACGCATGGTGCGCATTTCCGTGCCGCTCGATTTCAAAACGCCGCTCAAATTTATGAGTTTTCAATTTTGGCCAATTGAAATGTTGGCACTTGGTCCGTTTTTAGCAGTTCCAATTGTTGTTGCTGTCTGTCCATTTGGCGGAGGAAAACGGAAATTGGTGCAAAATTGAAGCCCACTGCCCGCTGTCGAACTCCATCAGGAAAGCTACGGTGCATTAGGCTGCAAGTTCTTATCAGTTGAGCTCACCCTCAGCGCCTGGCCTTGGCAACTCCACACTCACACATACGCACACACACACACACACACAC
>SCDS01001097.1:0-18018 GCA_004149465.1 Drosophila nigromelanica | reverse complement strand
AGGAGGAGGGCGCCCCATTCACGGCCATAAGGGAGGCGTCGCTGCTTAAAGAACTGAAACACAGCAACATTGTGACCCTGCACGATATTGTGCACACCCGCGAGACGCTGACCTTTGTCTTTGAATATGTGGTGAGTATCGATTTACAGTATCGATACCATGCCAATTGCCATACTTATTTCGCTGTTGTTGTCTTTTTTAATCACACACAGAATACCGATCTATCGCAATATATGGAGAAGCATCCGGGTGGCCTGGACCATCGCAATGTGCGTCTGTTCCTTTTCCAGCTCCTGCGCGGCCTCTCCTACTGCCACAAGCGTCGTGTCCTGCACCGCGATGTGAAGCCACAGAATCTGCTAATCAGCGACTGCGGCGAACTGAAGCTTGCCGATTTCGGCCTGGCCCGCGCCAAGAGCGTGCCCAGCCACACGTATTCCCATGAAGTGGTCACGTTATGGTACCGTCCACCAGGTGAGTGCAAATATAAATGCAGGATGAATCGGCACATCTGTTTTTTTTTATTTTTGATATATAATCTCCATGCAAAAGGCTACACTACTGAATGAACTAGTTTATTTAATACTTTTGCAACACTCCGGTATAATAAAAAGATAAGGAGTAAGAAAATATTAAAGAGTTTTTTTCAGTAAATATAAAATTCAGTTTTATGTTAGAGAAAATTTCTCTGTTATTATTAAACAGAACCAAGCAGTTCTTTTGTTAGTTTTGCACCATTTAAAGAACAATCGTTTGCTAAAAATTTATGTAAATTTAAGTTCGAGTACTCCCTTTCTACCTGTCAATGTGAATCTTCATGTTAATATTATTCATCATGTTATTTGCTAATGTTTAATACCTTTGTTTTCAATATGAATTCCAAATTGGGTTGGGTTAAGTTATGTACTATGTTATTAAATTAAAAAATAGTTTAAATAGCATAGTTTAAATAGCAAATAAAAAACACTGTGCAAAAGATGGATAATTATAAATTTAATTATAAGTTTGAGACTTTTCCATTAAGCAATTTCAATTTTAGTGTTGAGCTGCAAGCAAATTAATTTTAATATCCGTCTAAATAGGCAACGTCCAATGGGTAAACAATCCATTTTGCTTCTGCTTTATTTCTTTTTTTTTGTGCAGTCTTATACAAATTTCCTATCAATTTGCAGCGCTAAATTGAAAAAAAGCGCTGGAAGGCGAGCAAGAGAAAAGTAAAGAGAGAAAGACAGAGAAGAAGAAAGTTAATTTTTTAATATGCAATTCCCTCGACATAAACAGTTTGCGTGAAGCCGAGCGGCAGCCTGCTGCTAGCTGCTAGCTGCTCCCCAGTTCCCCAGCTCCCCAGACTGACCTCAGCGGGCAAGTCAAAGCATGTTAAACAAATTTAATCTGCACTTCTTGGCAGACAAGCGAACTCTTGACCAGGCCAGCAGCCGTGGCCATAAGCAAAGTGGATGCATGCAAACGTGCGGATGTGGTTGGTCAACAGGGTTGGGTTCAGACTGAATGGCTGCTTGTGTGTGCCACCTGTGTGTGTGTGTGTTTTTGCAGCAGTTTTTTTTTTGTGTGTGTGTGTGTGTGCAAACTTTGTTTAGACGCTGCTCCACAAGAGCCAACTGAGATAAGCGTTAAGGCGACCTCTGCATGGCTGTCAGTCAGTGTGTCAGTCAGGCTGTCATTCCATGTGGCCAGTAGCTGGTCCGGCTGCCGTAACAGCTCTGTTTATTTATTTAAAATTTCAATTTATTTTCATACAAAAAGTGCATTTACCTAACGAACCAACAACACCCACCACCTTCTCCACTTATTCTCGATTTCTTTCTCTATTTAGATGTTCTGCTGGGCAGCACGGAGTATTCGACGTCGCTGGACATGTGGGGAGTCGGCTGTATATTTGTCGAGATGGTGACCGGTATGCCAACATTCCCGGGCATACGTGATACGTACGATCAGCTGGATAAGATATTCAAATTGCTGGGCACGCCCACTGAGGATACGTGGCAGGGCGTCACACATTTTCCCGGCTACAAGCCGCACAAGCTGGGTGAGTAATTGGCCAACAGACTTGCCACAGCTCCATTTTTTTTTTTGGACGGAAAAACTAATTTGCGCTCGTTTGGCGATGCAGGTTTTTATCGACCACGGAAACTGGGTCACAATTTTCCACGGCTGTACGACATTATCGAGGGCGAGACGATAGCGAACGCGTTCCTGCAGCTCAATCCCGAGCAGCGCATCGGCGCCGATGAGGCACTGCAGCATCCCTATTTTGCGCAATTGCCAAAGAAACTCTACGAATTGCCAGACGGTGAGTCTCATTAACTGAACACAAAAATTATTATAATTAAATATTTACAAGGCAACCAACAGCTCGTTGCCGCATTGTCTGGCCCAAAAATAAAAAAAAATTAAAAAAGGAGCCAAAGAATTGCAATTAAAATGCAACTTTTGTGAATTGTTTGTCCTCAACTTTGCCGTTTGCCATAAACAAAGGCGGCAAACGGCCTCCGATTGGTGTCCCTGCTCGGGCGCCAATTGAGCTACAACTCATTTAAGTTTTGCCACAAAGTTGGCAAAGCAACTCTGCCTGTTGTCTGTTGCCTGTTTAACTAATGTTTGCCTAGCTAACACACAGCTTCGAAGCTACAGTTTACGGTTTTACTGTAATTACATTTTTTTGCGTTTTAATTTGTGTGTCTTGGCTTGCTGCAAAAAGTTTTTGCAACAAGTCGCCAGTTGCCATGAGCAACAGTGGCAGACACATTTCTGCAGCAAATGCCAAGCGGCAAGTGACAATGTTCTAAAAGCAACTAGTTAATTTGCCCCAAGCCGGTTGAATATAGCCAAAAGAAAAGGTGGAAAAAATAAAAGTGCTGAGTAAGGTGTGCACAAAGTATCAACAGAAAAACGAGAAGCGTTGCGAGAAGTTCAGAGACCCACAAAAATGACTGTGCATCAGTTGAGCAATTTTTTCTCTAAAAGTTTAAATGTCAGCAGCATTTTATATAAAAATATATTAATACATAATATTATTGATATATAAAACAAGTTTAAAACCAACCTTTTAAGGTATAGATTGCAGATTATCAAAATTTAATTTCTTTAACTCATTATTTAATAAAATTATGAAAGCAAACATAGTTTTACCCCACCCAAACTATAAATATTCATATCTATCACCATTTTAAAGCTTCAAAAAACTGATGCACATACCGATAAATACAACAAATACAAAAAACTTTTTGCTCTGCCATAATTATAAATGCTAAAATCAATAAATTTGATAAGTATGTACTTTCTAAATTCTACTCAAAACCTCTTTTCAAAATAAGTGTAAACATATTTTTAAACCAACTTTACCAGAACAAAAGCTCTTTTATCCACATTAAACAAAGTATTTACCAATAGCAAACTTCCGACTAGTAATCTATAAATATATATATAAATATATATTTATTTAATTTCTTCCGACTTGTTTACTATTCGTATATATACTGTAATCTCACTGAAGTATCATTAGCCATTAGTCAACACCAGGCTTTCACAAATCCCGTGCTAAATCCACATTTAAGCCATATTCAGCAAAAAACCGTTTAAGCAAAATGAGAAAAAAAGCACTTTTAGCTTCTTTGCATTAATGAAAGTTTCTATGCTGCGTGCGAGTTGCAATTGTAAATGGAAAACATTTAGTCAAAAACATTCAATGGGGACTGGGAAAACTGTTTGCGAAATAGGAGAAACCGGCATTTCAAATGTTGCATCGAACGTTGCAATTTGCCGAGTGCATTCAGTGCCGGCGAGAAGCCGGACACAAAAGGGCCCCTCGAGGCTGCAGCTCGGAAATGAATGAAACCCAATGATTGGGTAGTAGTACTCTCTGTTTTCCCTCCCTCCTTCCTTTGCCAACTGGTAACTCTATGAAAGGCTGTCCATTTAATGGTCGGGCAGCTTAATGTGCGCTTAAAATGTGATTAACGGTGATTTGTATACGCATCCGTCTGCCCATCCGGCGTACTCTTGACTATTTACAAACTTGCAAATATGCTAATTTTGGTCAAAATTGAAATCAGAGCTCACACAGGTTGGCTCATTAGGGCAGCTCCTGTTTATTCATTTAACATTTGCACTTCTCGCTCTCTCTCTCTCTCTCGCACGTTCTGTGCTTCTCTCTTTTGCGACCGCAGCTTAAACAGTTTTCAGATAAAATCAATTAAAACGCAACTAATGTGCGGCATTTATCACGGCGGAAAAGGTCAATGCTCAGCGAAAAACCGCAGCAGTCGAGCGTGTGAGCATTGCGGTTTTTCGCGGAAGCGCCGGCGGGGGAGGGGGATGAAATTTACATTACATTTTAAATTGTCAGCCTGACGACTGATGAGAGTATATTACAGTGTGACCCCAGCAAATGTTATGATATAATTTTAAAGTTTTTAATTAAAAATTGTTGATTTTACGTCTATAAAATAATGACATCATTTTCTCATTTGCAGAAACCTCAATTTTTACCGTGGAAGGCGTGCAGCTGTATACGGAACCGAATCGACAGAATAAATGAAAATTAAAGCAGGTCCTCTCAGTGGATGGCGTACGTTTCTATTGTTAGACCAAAATACGATCTACAACATCAGCCCAACAACTAACAACCAACAACAACAACAGCTAAACAACCCACAAACAACTCAGCAACAACAACAACAATAACCACAGCAACAATAATCTGAAGCCATAATATAAAGTGTACGAAACAAAAAAGAGATCTTTGTACCACAATCCGTCAAGTTGTAAGTTCGATTTCAAATTGTTAGCAGAGGTTTAGAGTAAAAGAGGGGCAGCAGCATTTCAGTCAATTTTGTGCCTGGGTATTAGTTTAGTTATTTAGGCTATCAACGTCCTCTTCTTAGCGCCTTGTCAAAAAGGATACTCAGTTTAGTCAAATTTTTGTTTCGCAACAACTGAAGCACAGACTTTATTCTATACATAAATATATATGTATATATTTATACATATACAGAAAAAAATTGTTGATTTAGGTATGAGCTATTTTGCAACATTTTTGCGAGTATTTTTCCTTTTAAAAATTTAGCTAAGCAAAAACAACTAAATTGTAAATTTTGTGCTGTCTGTGTGTATACAACATATTTTGTATGTTTCCTTTTCTATTTCAAAAGGCAATTTGCTCCTACGGATTTAAAAAAAAAAAATAATAAGCTAAATAAGATTTCTCAAAAGTAACTTTTATAATTGTTTGAATCAAGTTAATTTGATTTAATTTTGTGTTCTCTCAAATCGTATTTTGTAATTTAAATGACTAGTATAAATTTCCTTATGAAGGGTGTTGGCCAGCAGCACGGGCTACCTAAGACAAGTTCCGATATAAAAACGATCACCTAAATCCTCAGACTTAAATATCTATCAATTAAGTAAACTAAGGACGGAAGCACAAACAGATCCCATAAATCATATATCAAATATGTATATTCCTTCCTGCAAAGAAATATAAACTATAGCGTATATTTGTTTAATATGTCTGTGAGAGTATTTAAGCTTCGGCATGCCGAAATTTATCTCTTGATTATTGTTTCATTAATATACTATATTATTATTTTTAACTCTTCTTTGTCATTAAAAAGAAAAACTTTGCCGCGCTGTTTAAGTGATACATTTTTAATTATTATTAATTAAAATACAAATAATAAATGAATTTATCTATAGAGCTGAACAATAAAAAAAAAACAAATAAATTTAAATCATTTATACCATATAATTTGCTTTTGATTTCTATTTATTTTATTAATCATTATTTATATTTGTTTGTATAAGCTTTATGATTTCAGCGTGGCAGCTGTCCAAGTAATCTGAAAGCTTAAATGTAGCATTTGAAATCGAACGAATTCCTAGTACATACTAATTATACAAAATATAATAATAACAAAACGCTGTTGAAGTAGTTACAAAAAATAATTCAACTAGATCATGAAACCGCCACCACTAGGAGAGGGCGTGCGAATTAACGCCAGCCAGAGATTTAGAGCATAGTTTATACAATAAACATTTTTGAAACGAATAGTTAAACTCAAATTAAACTAGAATTGAAAAGTAGTAACAAAGTTTTTAGCAACAACAACAAATAAATTCTAAATAAAATAGTCGAACAACTAAAGCTAACATTAAAAATAAACCTAACCAAGTATTTTACATAGAGTCGTAGTAAAATGAAATCCAATCAATCCATTTCCATGTTTTATGAAACGTTACGCAACACACAAGATGAGGGGACAACCTGAGAGTTCGGAGGAGGAGAGATAACTAAATGTGCAAACTGAAATCAAAGACACTTCAAATGATTTTGAAAAGTAAATGAATCAAAATAAATATTGGCGTGTAGAAGTGAAAACAAACTAAATAATCGTAGAACAAAATATGTTAGCAATTATTTACTTAAATCAATGAACAACTTGAACAAAATAGAGGCGCATCGCCTCGAGTGGCGCCCCCTGTGGCCCACCGGTCATAAACTTTTATGACGATTAAAATTAAAAAAAAAAGAATAATTATATCAAGAACAAAAACTAATCGAGTTTAGAATAAATTTCAATGGAATTATGACAGCGTCAAATAAATAAATATTCTAAAAATATTTTAACAGTCAGACTCGCTCTTTACAACACTGGCAGCCGAGTACATTACCTTTTTGCAGTCACTGTTAAAGGTGGTCGACGTTTTAAGGCGCGCGCGTTTTAGCAGCGTTTAGAAACGCAACAGAAACAACAAGATTATATTTTGTAGTAGAAATAAAAGTGAACTTGAATATTAACATTAAAAAAGAAAACCTTAAACTAAATAACAAAAAATATAAAAAAAAAACAATTTAATAAAAAAAACTTTTTCTGTGATTTATGAAAAAAGTATGCAAAACCTAAAACAAGAATATGCAGAAAAAAAATTTAAATTTACAACAATATAAAAATAAACAAAAGATAAATAGTAAACAAAAAACCGTACTAAGCACTTTAGAGCGAACAAAATTAGATGCTGAGCCAAACGAAATTGTTTAGAATTATTTGCTAGCAAATTCAAATAGAAGTCAAAAACTGCACGCACTTAAAATTTACCAAGAAGAAACATTTTAAATACAAAACGAAAACGAAATTGCAAAAAATTCTCAGCACCTAACTCGTATAAACATTTTGTATTGTTTGTAATTTTGTTTGATATGTACGAGCTCACATTGAGTAAACACTTAGCAAAAGAACAAAATAATGAAAACAAAAGCAGGCAAAATTTTTGAAGAACAAACGAAAACAGGAAACATTGAACACGAAACTAAAACTGTAACGAGCAATGGCAATGCACTTTTCGCACTTTTCCCATCCCGAGGTTACGTCCATAGTTTATAAGCCAAAGAGCCAATGAACAAATCGAACGAATCGAAATGATGAGCGCGAATTTTATTTAGCAAATTGTTTGATTTTGCGATGATCAGACGTTGATCAAACGCCAATCAGTCAATGATTTTTGAGTTTGAGTATTGAGTTCTGCAAGAGCATCAGTTATATATATATATATATATACATACATATATATTTACTGCAAACTTTATGTACGTAAAACTTGTTTTCATTGCACAAAACAAATTCGAGAGAGAAGCATAAAAGAAGCATTAAGCTAAATTATATTAACTAACAGTAATCCCAAATGGTAATAACTAAGAATGTTTTTAGCTGAACGTGTCTCTAGTTGTATTCTATAGTAGCTAAGCGGTATGGGTTCCCTCAGTGAACCCGCAGGAACGAAAGGTAAAAATCGTAATGAAACGGAATCTCGAAACTCAAAACTCGAAAACAAGTCGAAAGAGGAATAACTAAATTATTTTTAATGCATTGAATTTGTCGTAAATATTTAACGTACCTTTGTTAAAAACAAAACAAAAAATTAAATATATTAAAATTTAAATAATAACAAATCTATTAACACAAGACGCAAAGGTCGTTAGAAATTATATATATATATATATATATATATATATGAATTCTCTCGGCGGAATGTAGACGCGTGTAGTTTTTATGTTTACACTGTAAGCAATTTTTGTATAGTTAAAAAGGCAAAGGGTTAAACTCGCCTCGCACCGCCCCCCGCCCTACGTGAACCGGGGCAGCGACAAATTGAGATTAACATAAATAATTTCTTTTGTAAATATATGTAGTTGATTTCTAAGTAGCAAAAAAAAGCGATGCGATGAATCCAAAATTGAATGTTTATGATTTAAATACGAAATGAATAATGAATGGCAACTAAATACAATTTGAATAAGTTCAACCTGTACAATAATTTAATATTAAATAAAATGCAAACAGAAAAACAAAAACAAAAACATACAAAATTCAAATAGAAAATGCACGTTTCATTTGCCATTGGCCAACGTACAATGTATTTTATAGCAACATCTTTATCTATATTTATATATTGGCATTTATACAGCTGCCTCCTGACACACTTTGGAATCCGAGGCTGTCAGCCGCAGACTTGATGAATGTGTCACAGTCTATGTTTAAACGCATAAATAACAATCAAAACTAATAACTTTTGATCAAGTCAAATAAAATAGTTGTCGCGCTGTCTAATTAACCCAACACATTTGGGCAGTCAATTGAAATGCATTGAGTTTTATTAAGACTTCGGTTGAGATATATTTCGCGAAACTCCCACAGTGCCATACGGTGCTCTACAATGGTAATTATGCCCATTTTGGGCAAATGGCCCCCAGGCATGGCATCATCACTGATTTCTCTATCAATTCATATTTTATTTATTTTTTCTTTATTTTAATTCTTGCCCATGAGTTGCGTCATCGAGTTGCCCATTCATCCGCTGGCTGTAGTCAAAGTCTATCAATCGAAAGGTCTATCAAACTTGATGCATCTCCGCACGACTCCGCCAGCTGCAAAAGGCAAAAGGTATCCACAGTGCACGATGGTCGGTAAAAACCTTCAAAAACCCATAACAGACAACGGCAACAATTGCGAGGTAATTCAGCAAAAACAACTACAAGTGACATAATCCGGAAAGCCATAAAGCATTATCATCTAAAAGGTAACTAACAGTGGGTGCAGAAAATAATAAATATAGAAAATAATAAATATAGAAATATATTCAAGATGACGTTTTCAACATGTTCAAAAATAGGCAAATGTTTACAGTATATGCGATAAGTACAAAAACAGCGAACAGTCGCAGTTCAGTTGCCCTAATATGAGATGTAATTTTAAATTTATATTTTAATATCTAACATTATACAAATATAAATAACAATAGTGTATTACATATATATTTATAGCAAAGATCAGAGATCACCAATTAAATTGAATGCAATTCAAGACACAGCTGAATTACTCAAGCGATTTGAAAGAAATGCGGCCTTTTCAGATGTGAATATGGCAAAGCCCAAGGGAAACTCAGACTTGTAGGTAGTGCATATATAAATATATATATATGTAGATCAGTTGTATGTGACGCAAATATTGGAGCATGTTTCGCATACGTAAGTGAATGAGTCGATCTTCAGACTGGCTTTTGCACGTCATGTCGCATCTTGAACTACTTGGGAATTACAATGAGAGGTGTGTGTAGGCACCTAACCCAGTTGGTAGTTGACAAATAGTTGTGACTTGGAAAACCGCTGAATGAATCCAATTAACATTAGTAATTAAAATTGAATATTAAATTTATTATAAACGTATAATATTTTACATGATTTCATTTGAGGATGCACTTTTAGCATTATTATTAATATTCAACATAAATAAATGACATATTACAATACATAAAAGATTCTGCGCACTATCCCGAATTGTAAGAGTAATTATAATTTCAGTCGAAGATAAATTGTCTTATCAATTCAGACTATGAATAAGAGACTGACAATGCGCCAGACTTTAAAAGTTTGGCAACACGCCAAATAATCTAAAATAGAGAGAGAGATAGAGAGAGAGAGAGAGATGTTGCTCTCTATCCGTTGCTCTCAGAAAGCTGCCTCGGTCTGCCAAGCTCTGCTCACTCGACGCCGCGATGCGCGCGCTCAGTCGCTGCGCGAGTCTTCTGTCGAACGGTCGCATCCATTTTAAAGACCTTGCCGTAATCTTTGTAATCGTGTTTTACTGTTTGTTATTGTGTCATTGAACGTGTTAACAATGGGCACGTCTCCACTGCGCCTGTTCTTGGTGCTCTTCTGTGTGAATCACCTGGCTCAGGTGCTGACCCTGCAAGACATAACGACCACCGCCCCCGCCCCCGCCCGGAGCCAGCCAGCCGCACAGTGGAGATCGCGTGTGCGCAGCAACTTCCGAGTGCGTTAAGTATACGTCAAAACAGAGCGATCAAAATTTATTACGAACATTGACAAATTTAATGGCGCACGCGACATTTTTATTGCTTACGCACTGCAACAGGTTTTGTTGAATGGCCTTTTTTTTGGCATTCAAGATCAGAAGCCCTTTCGTGCGTTCTTTGCTGTTGTTGTTGTTGTAATCGGTAATTTTTATATAAATTACACTCTCCATAGCATAACACCACACTCAGTGCCACGCCCGCCCCCGCCGTGTTCGTCCAAGAGCGCAGCGAAATCAAGGAGCTGATGACGAATCTGCACGATCGCGTTGGCATCCTGGCGACCTTGGACGAGGATCAGCGCCATCGCCTGGAGGTGATCAACAACAAGTAAGTGGAGAGACTCTTTTTGTATTATGTTGTGTACCTTTTTGCCATGTTGCTGAACATATGTAGACGAACAGGTTTTGGCACGTCACACAAAGTTTTTGGAAAACCGGTAAAAATGAAACAACAAAAAATATCAATTTGGCAGTTTGTTTGTTTTTGTATTTTTCGTCAATTACAATAGCATTGATTACGTGAAGATGCGACATTCAACCGAAAAATTCTCCAATTAGCCGTTAAGCAACATTCAATTGTGCAAAATAAATTTCGTCAAAATATCTCTGAGATGAACACACAGCGTCTCTCGCACATTTGTTTTGTCTTGTTTTTTTTTTTGTGGGTCTGTTTACTTTATTTTGGCAAACATTTCGTACACCTCGGGGGTGCTTATAAATTTGCATTTGATAGCTGCTTTCGTTCTGGCTGCCTTCATCTCATATATTATCAAAAGTTCGCTTTTGTTTACGGAACGTCAAATGTTATGTGAAAAACGGGTTGGGAGCAAATTTTTTGCTTAGTATATAAATTAAACGCATACTAAATTGCCTTAGCATTTAGGCAGAGATAACTGGAAATACGCCATAGATCACTTCAAATGTACCAAGCGTTAAGTGGGTGTAAATACAAGAATAAGTGAATATGTTAAATAATTTGTAAATTTATTATTTTTAAAAACTGTTAAATTATGTGCACATATTGAATCTTTCAATTTAATTTTATATTGGGCCTTGATTTTGCGAGTGATGAGATCATGCAGCAGTTCACTTAAGAGCTCATTATCTGCAAATATTTCATGGAATTCTCTGATTTTCATTGGAAATTTTAATTTACTTTCGTTGAAATATAAATTACACTTTTACAAGAGTATATAATAAAACAAAATTTGTATTTCATTAGAAACATGTTTTATTTTAATTTTTTAGTTGCCAAATCACAAAGGTCACATTAAGTCCGATTTTCAAAAATTCCCGTGATAAGACAACAATATTCGCAGTTTAATACTCGAAATGAACTTGATTATCTTTAAATTAAACAAATTTCAAATAATATCAAAAGAATATAACTGGAAGGTTACACATACATACATATTTTGGGAGTATTAGATCTTGAATTCATATTTTTGTTTACATTTCTAATCAATGTATATACCAAACAAAGGAGGTAACAATCTAGTGGCGAAAGCATATCTTCTAAGCGAAAATATGTCTGATATCAAATTTGATTAATGTTTGTTAACATTTTATAATTAAACTTGTAATTTTCGCTACCTTTTGCAGGATCGATCAGCTATTGGACAGCAGTTCTGGTCGCATGGAATCGCTGAAGGCCCAGCAGCTGAACTTCCAGCAGCGTCTGGACAGCTTCGAGCACATTCAGCGCCTGACCCGTCACACGCTCGACGAGCTGAAAGGTGAAACAGATGAATTCCTGGGCTCACGTGCGGCCCGCGAGCTCAAGCACAAGCAGAAGAATCGCGACAAGTTGCAGGGTAAAAAAGCACAGACACAACTTGTCTGGCTGTTGTTTGTTGTCTAGTTGATGTTGTTGCTGCTGTTGTTGTGCTGCTTGGCTCCGCTCAAATGACGCACCCCCCATTAAATGCCGCTTCTCATGTACTTCACAGATCTGTCGCGTCAGGTGCGCGCAGCTCCGCAGCAATCCGCAACCGCGGGTGGGAACATTGCGAGCGTGTTCGGCAGTCAAGCCTCGGCTGCAGCAGCTCCATCTGCGGCAGGCAGCGCCTCGAATGACACCCAATTGGATGTCTACAATCGCCTGGACGCGCTGGCCACACTGCTCGTCTCGCTGTCCTACAACGTGCGCGAGACGCAGCAGGATGTGAGCAAATTAGTGAAGATTACCAACGGCATCGTCCAACGCCGGGGGAATAAAGGCAGGGGACATTTCGGCCGCCAGCCGCCGCCGCCGCCGCCGTCCGCTGTGGAGGAGCCCGCAACGAGCTGTCGGCAATTCTATTTGGCCGTCAACGGCATTCTGAGGCTGCAGCTGACGCCGGAGAGCGAGCCCTTCTATGCGCCCTGCGAGGACGACGACTGGACGGTGATCATGAATCGGTCGTCGGACGACATCAGCTTCGAGCGCAGCTGGCTGGACTACAAGGAGGGCTTTGGCAACCTGGCCGGCGACTTCTTCATCGGCCTGGACAAGCTGCACGCGCTGACGAGCTCAGCGCTGCACGAGCTGCGCATCTGGCTGGAGGACTTCGACGGGCACAAGGCCTTCGCCGGCTACGATTCGTTTGCCATCAGCGGCGCGAGCGAATTGTACGCGCTGAGCCTGCTTGGCCGCTTCCAGGACGAGCTGAAGCCCTCGGCCGGCGACTCGCTCTCGTACCACGCGGGCGCCAGGTTCAGCACCTTCGACAGCGACAACGACAACTGCTTGGAGTGCAGCTGTGCCCAGCGCCACAAGGCCGCCGGCTGGTTTAACGCGTGCGCCACCAGCAACCTGATGGGCGTCCATTACAACGAGAGTCCGGAGCGGGCCGGCGAGACGGGCATCTACTGGGACACGTTCCAGGGCAAGGACTACTCGCTGCGACGCGTCAAAATGCTCATACGCCCCGTGGAGCGGGAGGTGGCCAGGCGCTAAGCGGGCCCCTGGCCCAACGGCCACAACTGCCATACGTCAGGGAAGCAACGCAGACAGAATAATGCTCTGTCTGCTCTAACCTTCAAGCTGTGCATTTCAAGCTGCAGCCTAAGCGTGCGTGTTTATTTACTGTTTATTTATGGAAAATCACCTAATACCCTAGTTAATAAAGTTGTCGACTTGTGCCCACTTTCCCACTTTGCCACTAATCGATCGATTAGCCAAACGCAGCATCCGCCGCATGCGATCCCGCCCACTTTCCCAGTTCCTATTTAGTCTCCGGCCGGGCGGCAGCTGGGCTCACTTGAGTTTCGGCCGGAATGCTTAACTGTTGGCTGCTCTTCTGTTCCTGCTTCTGGGGGAGCCTGCAGGCGCTCAGCCTGGACGCTCTCGCCGGGCAGAGCAGCATCTACTACCAGCAGCGTCTACAATCAGAGCTCAGTTTGGAGCAGGTGGACCAGCTGCCCACGTCGGACTCGCTCAAGCTGATTGTGCACGGCTTTTTGGGCTCGCGCAGCCACGGCTCCATTCTGCCGCTGAGGAACGGTAAGAGCCAGGTTTTGTCCGCCTGTTTCGCTGTGCTCATTGGCTCTCTTGCTCAGCGTACCTGGCGCAGGGCTTTGACAATATCCTGGTTGCCGACTGGTCGCCCGCCGCCAACCTCGACTATCCCAGTTCGCGTCGCGTTGTGGCCAAGGTGGCTCTGGTGCTGGGCCGCCAGCTGGAGCAGTTTCTGGCCAGGCACAACGTGTCCCGCGAGGCGGTGCACATCATTGGCCACAGCCTGGGCGCCCACATAGCCGGCCGCATGGGACGCTACTTCAACGGCACCGTGGGTCGCATTACGGGCTTGGATCCGGCGCTGCCGCTGTTCACGCCCCGTTCCGGGGACGGCCTGCAGGCGAGTGCCGCCCAGTTTGTGGATGTCGTCCACACGGACTATCCGCTCTTTGGCGATCTGACTCCGCGTGGCACCGCCGACTTCTACGCCAACTTTGGCCACGCCCCGCAGCCGGGCTGCGACGAGGTCGACCTGCTGGCGGCCAGTAAGCTCATTCTCGAGGCTTGTGAGTGCCGGAAGTCGGCTTAATGATGGCTGCATCTAATCCGTATCTTGCAGATAGCTGCAGCCACAATCGCGCCGTGCTCTTCTACGCCGAGTCTATTGGGCTGCCCAGGAATTTCCCAACTGTACCCTGCAGTTGGAAGGACATCAGAAGCAGCAGCAGCTGCTTGGAGCGTTTGTCCAACTTCGACCTGAACCGCTCGGCGCTTGAGGCGGCCATTGGCAATATGGACGACGAACAAGTGGTCTACATGGGCGAGCAGGTGTCACGCAGGTAAATTAACTGCATTCTCAGCTTTAAATTCTTAACCGTGATTGATATTTTTTGCTAGCGCCACCTCTTATTACTATTTTACAACGAATGCAGCTCCACCTTTTGGCCAAGGTGTACATGCCAAGTTTGACTGAATTGCATGCAAGTGAAATGTAAAAACGAACAATAGAAAGCGCACACATATCAGATAGCTTTCGTTTGAGAAAGATAATTATTTGTGCTGCCTACAAATGTTGAATGATCTAAAATGAAATTAATAAGTGGTAAATGGGAGCTTGACAATGCTATATTCGAATAATATATATAAGACAAGGCAAAACGTTGCGTAATATTTTTTCGTTTTTGTAATGTCTATTAATGCGGCGGTTAGGGTGTATCAGTCAACAATAACATTACCTACCCCCTTTGTCAAATTGCAGCTGTTGTAGCATGCAAAAGTATGCAATATGCACGCAATGCTTATTTAAGATGCCGAAAATGCAGCTCCCACAAGTATGCAGTAAAATTATTTGACCGCAAAATTTGTGCCGATCTGCTTCTGATCTCTGTTCGCCTGGTAGTTTGAGCAGAATTTGTATTGAATTGCCAAGTCCGCGGCCGGCAGTGTATTTGTCAAACTCGCGAAAATTTTAAAATCGAAATATTTTAATGGCAGATTTATACGCGTTTAAAGAGGTGTATCTTTGCGGGATCGGACTATAAATTGCCGAGATATAGTCATTTAAAATTCTTCCATATCGCGTTTTATTTTCATGTCAGCCCAATATTATGCAATGCCAATTTACACTTCCTCATTACTATTTTTGAACGAACGTACCGCCATCTTTTAGTCACAGTTTGCATGCCAAGTTTGAGTAACTGCTTGCAAATGACATGTAGAGATTAAAGCGAACAAGAGATGGCGAACATATATCAGGTAACTTTTGTTCGAGAGTTAGGGTTAGTTTTGGTTGCTGACAAATGTTGAATGAACCCTCAGTCATGTTACTGTTGCTGACCATTAGTTTAGCATGCAGAAGTATGCAATTTGCTGGAAAATACTGCTCATACAAGTATGCAGTAAAATGAATCGACTGCAAAAGTTTTGTGAAGCTGTTTCTGATTTCTGTTCGCCTAGTACTTTGAGCAGAATTTGTGCTGAATTGTCAAGTCCGTGTCCAGCAGTGTATAGGAAATTATAAACGCCATATCTCCGGCAAATGATGACAGATCTTCAAATGATATACCTTTTTAGACTCGTACAGATCAGGACTATCGATTGGCATTCAAAAATTCCCATTCCAAATTTTGACCAAGATTTATACGCGTTTAAAGAGGTGTATCTTTGCGGGATCGGACTATAAATTGCCGAGATATAGTCATTTAAAATTCTTCCATATCGCGTTTTATTTTCGTGTCAGCCCAATATTATGCAACGCCAATTTACACTACCTCATTACTATTTTAGAACGAACGTACCGCCATCTTTAAGTCATAGTTTGCATGCCAAGTTTGAGTAAGTGTAAGATTAAAGCGAACAAGAGATGGCGCACATATATCAGGTAGCTTTTGTTCGTGATTTAGGGTTAGTTTTGTTCGCTTACAAATGTTGGATGATCCCTCAGTCATGTTACTGTTGCTGCCCTTAGTTTAGCATGTAAAAGTATGCAATTTGCTGGAAAATGCTGCTCCTACAAGTATGCAGTAAAATGAATCGACTGCAAAAGTTATGTGGAGCTGCTTCTGATTTCTGTTCGCCTGGTAGTTTGAGCAGAATTTGTGCTGAATTGTCAAGTCCGTGGCCGGCAGTGTATTGGAAATTATAAACGCAATATCTCCGGCAAAGGATGACAGATCTTCGAATGAAATACATGTCTGGACTCGTACGTATGGAACTTTCGATTGGCAGTCAATAACTCTCATTCTAAATGTTGACCATTTTTGACAAAAATCACAACGGGTATTTTTAAAATCGCAAAAATTTTAAATCGAAATTTTTGAATGGCAATCGATTCTATAGAGTTTAAAAATGCAAATTAATAATTTTTAATTCTTCTTTGCTTTCAGACTGAAGAAGCTGTTTATGGCGAAATGCGAACATCATACTCTATACAATATAACATAAGCGAAGATTCGAGAAAAGCTTTGGTAAGTATGCATTTTTTCAAATAATAGTTAAAAACAATTGATAATTTTGTCAAAATTATTTTTATTCATTTTTTGTAATTTAAGGTATATTTATACAATACTGTATGAGAATTATAAAATTAAATATTATAAACAGTTTGTAATAAATTAAGCAAATCATTAAAATAAGATCTATTTTATATTTTAAGTTAATTAGCTATAAGAAAATGTAAATATCAACAAATATAAAGATGTTTCGCGAAATTCAATAAACAAGCATTAAATAGTATACAAAAACAGTTTTTATTACTTTCGGGAGAAACTTTCCGGGCAATTTTTGGGAAGCAGATTACAAGATTTTCGTAAAAATTCCAGCAGAAATACCAGGGAACAGAATTATAAGGTGGTCAACAAAAAAATCAAAAGTGCAAAAAATTTATTGCATACTTATACCATAAACATTTTGTGTCGCCGATGTGCAAGATTTTATAAAAATTCTAGCTGAAGTACCAGGCCAACAGAATTTTCAGAAGGTCGAAAAAAAATCAAAAGTGCAAAAATTCTAGTGCATACTTATAAGGTCATAATTTTGCACAGCCTTTGAACATGCACTTTCAGGGGCGGTAATAGCATTGATGCAAACATTTTCGTCAGCATCACAGACACAATTTTTAACGCTGCATCCGCCGCAACAGATGCTGCAGTTAATTGAAAAGAGGGGCATAGGAGTGGGGACAGCTGAAAAAGAGCATACATAATTCTTGACCACAATCTTGCGCATTTTGCAAGGTTTTGGCGCTTTAGGTTCACCAGGACTATACCTTTGGTATGATTACCAAGGATATGGGGTCATCTAGGAACCAGATTTGGTAGTTTTTTGCACGAACACCTTACGGATTTGGCTAATTAATACAAAACCCGCTGTAATATGGTAAATTACGGGATGATTTGCTTGTTTCTTGGCTAATTAAAATCCCCTCCGTAAAATGAGAAAATGAGAATGATTAGTAAAAAGATATACCTTTCGAAAATATGAGTGTTTTTGCCCAAAATATGCGGATTTTACCTTCTTAAAACGTTTTAAATGACTATATCTCGGCCAAATGTGGACCTCTTTCGACTCTTAAAAGTCTATAGAATCGATCGACATTTAAAATTTGAAATTTTAAAATTTTCGCGATTTTGACAAAATTTGTGATGTTACCCCTTGTGATTTTTGTCAAAAATGGTCAAAATTTAGAATGGA
>SCDS01001096.1:6369-21782 GCA_004149465.1 Drosophila nigromelanica | reverse complement strand
GAGCGCAAGCTGCAGCACGGCCAACAGACAACGAAGACCGGCTTGGAGGCGGCGGCGGCGACGGACGAACACATCGATGCCTCGTTCTACCTGCCCAAGGTGTTCCGGGAGCTGAGCATTGTGGCCGATGACGATTCGCCGGTGCTGTCCGACGGGGATTCCACGTGCACATCCGTGGAAGCCAGCATGGTAACGATAGTGCCCTCGCAGCACCAAACCCAGCCGAGCTCCAGTCCAGCTGTCAATTCGGGCACACCAGCTAGCGCCAATCCTGACCAATCTGTTATCGAGCTGCACGAAACGCAGCCAAATCCCAGCTGGACTCTGCGCCCGCCGCTGCTGCTGCACGAGTCCTTCACCAGCGGACATCACTTCTATCTGGTTGTCTACGAGTCCAACGGCGATCAGGCAACCGATCTGTGCACAGGCACCTGCACCCTGCGGCTCGCCGCGAACGACGCACGGCTCGGCGATCGCTCGGAGCAGACGCTGCAGGAGCTGCCGGTGACCGAGGCGGACATCTGGTTCCGGGACAGCAATCGTGGCATCTACGACAAAATCGATCAATACACGAGCAGTTGATCTGATGCTGATGATCAGTTCCATTGCCATAAAAACAAGCACAGAGAAAGAGAGAGGAAGAGAGCAAGAAAGAGAGGCTAAATAACCTTCCGTTAATTTGAACCACTTGAACCCAAGTTCGAACCACATCATATTTTTGTATGGTTGGTATTGGATAAAGAAAATAAAACCTGTTTGTAAAGATCACAAAGAGAGAGAGAGAGAGAGAGAGAGAGAGAGAGACGCTAAATAACCTTCCTTAAAACTGTTAACCGTTAATTTGAACCACTCCGCACCACATCATATTTTTGTATACCCTGTTCTTAAAAGTGGTTTGTTTACATTTTAGTTTAAAAAAAAAAACAATTTAAAAAAAAATAAAATAAAATTAAGTAAAACTCGAAATTGATAAATTCAAGCAAAAACAAAAATTTCGACTGATTTTAAATAAAATACAGAAAATAAAACCCAATTTTCGATTGATTTTTGCGCTATAGAAGTCCGATATTAATAATAGTTTATAGATGCTAATATATCTATCTATATCTGGAAAATAATATAGTTTTTCCTGTAGCAGCTATATTATATAAATATTCGATATTGACAAAATTGATCAAAATATTTAAAAGTTTTTCATAATTCTCCGATTTTTATATGATTGCATTCATATGTGGAGAGTAAAATTAAAAGCCGACTTTTGCCAAGTTATCTTAAGCAAAAGAAGTTCTATATGCTATAGTTATTCGATCCGGGCTACTCAGATATATGTATTCCAGCTAAAGAGTTCCAAGATAGCTACCTGAGGAACTCAGCTACAGATCAATCAGTATATAAATATATGTAACAATCGATGTATATACAACATTTTAATACCCTGTACAAAGGGTAAAACAAGAGTGGGTTACATGGCAATCAGGCTGGGCTGCGATAGTCGAACAGCTTGGGTATCACATCGCCGCATTTGGCCGAGATTTTGATGTCGGCCAGATGATCCGCCCGCGTCTCGCCAATGTTGACGATGGCCACCGGCAGCTGGAGATCTTTGGTCTGGAGGACGATGCGATAGCCGGAGAAGACGAGCAGGCTGGAGCCGAGCACCAGCAGGCCGTCGCTGGTGTAAACCATTTTGGCGATCTGCTCCAGGCGATCCTTGGGCACACAGTCGCCAAAGAAGACGATCTCCGGCTTCAGATCGCCGCCGCAGTGCGGACAGGCGGGTATCTGAAAGTTCTCGATATAATCGGCGGGTATTTCGACATCGCCATCGGGTCGTATCATGTCCGGCGCATCCTTGAACGCCGGATTCAGCTGGGCGAGTATGTTCTGGAACTCGTGACGATCGATGCGATAGTCGCAGCCCAAGCACTTGACCACATAGCCGCTGCCGTGCAGCTCCACCACGCGCCTCGAGCCGGCCTTCGTGTGCAGCCGATCCACGTTCTGTGTGACCACCGCCTGCACGCGCGCCTCCCGCTCGAACCGGGCCAGCGCATGGTGCGTCCCGTTCGGCTGCGTCCCGGAGAAGTTCGGCCAGCCGACAAAGTTCCGGGCCCAATAGCGCTTCCGGACGCTCGCCGACTTCGTGAACTCGCTGTGCAGGACGGGCTTGTGGTTGGTGCGCGCGTAGAGCCCGACGCCCTCCGAGCGGTAGTCGGGTATGCCTGCAGCAACAACAACAACAACAACAGGGTATTTAAAAGCAATTTGTTTTATATGACTGAACTAATTGAAATTTATGATTGTGTTTTCTGACTGAGAAATCTCCACTCTATTTTAGGCATATTTATGACTGACTGATTGATTGATTGACGGCGCTTAAATATCGATAAACTTTATATAAATACACACACATTCACATATAAAAAAGTTTGCCCTGATTGACTGATTGCTATATGTATACATGTTTGTGCCTAACTGTCTGATTGATTGATTGACAGGCCAATGTGAGTCGAACGATAGTGGGTTATGCCTATTAACTGATTGAGGAATGTGATTGACTTATGCTGATTAGCGATTGGCCGATTGATTGACTGACGGATTGACTGGTTGACGATTTACTGAAAGATCGATTAAGTGACCAATTGCTAACTAATTGAAGAATGTGATTGACTAATGCTGATTAGCGTTTTACTGATTGATTGACTGACGGACTGACTAGTTGATGAATTACTGGCTGATCGATTAAATGACTAAATGCTGACTGATTGGAAAATGTGATTGACTTATGCTGCTTACCGATTGACTGACGGATTGACGATTTACTGAAAGATCGATTAAGTGACCAATTGCTGACTGATTGAGGAATGTGATTGACTAATGCTGATTAGCGATTTACTGATTGATTGACTGACTGATTGATTGACTGACGGATTGGCTGGCTGATCAATTAAGTGACTAAATGCTGACTGATTGCGAAATATGATTAACTAATGCTGATTAGCGAGTGACTGATGTCAAGTTACACGCGAGTGAAATTGGTTGACACTTATAGAAACCCCAATTGGGCCGGGCAAAGCCGGTCAAAGCCCCAGCCAGTGTTGATATGAGCTACAAAAATATGCGCACCCGATTCTGTTGAGATGCCAGCGCCCGTGAGAACCAAAATATTTGGTTTCGACAGGAGAAAGTCCTCCAGCCGCTTGATGTCATCGTTCACCACCGGCTTGTGCTGGGGCACGTATTGCTGCTTGATGACGCTGCGGCATCGGAGCACTCCGCCCAGGCGCATTGTATAAATATTTCGATTTCAAATCAGAAATTATATATTTTCTGATTTGTTTTGCCACGGCACAAATAGATTAGTCCACGTTCCGGTCGCTGCTAAATTAAAGCCTGTGTGTGCTTGTACACATTAAAAATATGTTGTTGTTGCTTTGTTACTAACAATTAATCCATTTAATATATTTTGTTATAACATCTTTGGGCTGTGTAAATGTATTGGTGTTTTGTATTTCGACGAACAGCTGATAGCTGTGCAAAACGTTTCGTAACACTACGCACATATCGATTGTCTGTCAGTGAAACGATATTTAACATAACGACTGCATTGTGAGTGTATCGCAAACGGAACGATAACAGCAGCGCTTACACACGCTTTCACATCTCTATGTAGCAGCGGCTGCAGTGGTGAAAATTTAAGAACAGCCTTTTTACGTGTAGTATTTTTTTATTAACTTGCTACTGTGTGTAAAAATTGCATTTCAACGAAGAACTGGTGACGGCCAGGCAAATACATATGTGGTGTGCTCGAATGCGCACGCTCTGGTAGATAGCGACGCGATCACATAGCCATATTCAATCCACAAATATCGTACACGAATCACATTCACTCAAAGTACCGTGTGCTTGTGTCGTCTGCGTGTATGTGTGCGTGCGTGTGTGCTTGTGTTTGTGTGTGTGTGTCGGCTTTAATTTGCACGCACGCCAACAACAATATACAAAATATTTAGTATTTAGCCAAGCACAGGCAAGCTAAACAAAAAGGAACAACAAAATGTCATATCCACCGCGTGCGCCGATGCCGCCATATATGAATGCATCGATACCACCGCCGCATGTAAGTACACAAAAAATAATACTCATTCAGCCCAGCCCGGAAGGAACAGTTATCTCGCTGATTAAATACCCTTGTAGATAAATGGAGGATGCGGAAAATACATATACATACATATATGTATCTATAGCCAATTGTGTGTTGCGCACAAAAACTTGATTGTTTCTATGACAGCCGATATTGACAATAAATTTGCAGATATTTTTTGGGGACCCTCTCAATTGTCACAAGTTCTAAAAACATAATTTTTCTAACGATAATATTACTAAGTTTGTATGTTAGATTATTATGGATTTTGCAGATGATGCCGCCGATACCCCCGCCACGCAGTTACCGCAACTCGGCGACGATCAGCTCACAGCCAACAGTCTATCATCGGCCGCCGGAGCCGCAGCCGCAGTTCCGTGGACCCGTTATTACCGTCTTCGTGGGCAACATCAGCGAACGCGTCCCCGAATCGCTGCTCAAGCGCATCCTGGCCACATGCGGCGTTGTCATCAACTGGAAGCGCGTCTCCACATTCGGATTCTGTGAATTCGAGTAAGAAACAGCAGCCGATTTTCTTGATTTCCTTGTGGCGCCAACTTTTGAGCGGGAGAAAATGTCTTTTTTTTTACGTTAACTTAGTTTAATTAACGTTAACTTGACTATGTAATGTCAACAGAATCAATTGTGAGATTAACAGAGAGAGAGAAATAGTGTTATTTACCGTTAACTTGACTATAAAATCTGTATACTGTTAATGTAACATAAATCGTATAACATTAACAGAGCCCAAAAAGCAGCAGAACGGGAAGAAGTCGCGTCTTAAACTCAACTCAATCTTACCGAATAGTAATTTTGACCTAGTCAAACTTATATGTAAATTCAATTTGTTTGCAGATATATATCACAAGTTTCCTATCAAGGCTGCAAATCGGTTTTGAACCACTGCGAACCTGTTTTTTTTAAATCTCAAAACAAACAAGCAAACCAATTGCCCAAAAATTAGCCAAACCTTGACCAGAACCTATCCATTTTTTATTTATCCTTCAACCCGGGTAAACTTGAAGAAAGGAAAACAAATAACAAATAGAATATATTCCTTTAGACGAACCAAGGTTTGAACCCACAACATGGTTCATTTTTCATTGATGTCAAAGTTTCTTCGCGAACCGAACTGAAAATCAAAATTTTTCGGCTGCAGGCTCATGATAGGAATCAAGAATAAATTGTATAAGGTCGCGCTTTTCTGCATTCGCCTCCTCTCCATCGCCTTGTCTGGACTCGAGTTTAATTCTCTGTCAATTTCAATTTACAGCGGTCCCATTGCGGCGATGCGATCCGTGCGTCTGCTGAGCGAGCTGGAGATTGATGGTAAGAAGCTGGTGGCTAAGGTGGATGCAAAGAACAAAGTGCTAATCGAGGATTACAAAGAGAAGGAGTGCAAGAACGGCGAGGGCGGCCCCAATGCGATGGACGAGAAGACTGAGGACGAGTACGCGACCAGCCAGATGCACGAGCTGCTCGAGGAGCACAAGCACGAGTTCGAGGGCTTCGATGGGACAAATCGGGGCGATCTCTATGGGAGCAGCAGCAGCAGCAATCGGAACAAGAAGACGCGACGCGGCGAGGACGATCTCAAGATCAAATCGCTGAACGACAACGCGCTCGAGGAGGAGAAACGCAATCTGATCAGCAGCGAGATTGGCAAGTTCCGGAAGCGGGCCGAGGCCGACGAGCATCGCAAGGAGCTCGAAAAGGAGAAGGAAAAGGAGAAACAGCTGGCCAGCAAGGAGAAGGAGCGCGAGCGCAAAAAGCAGCGCGAAAGCGAACGCAAAACGAGCAGCAGCAGCGGCGGAGGAGGAGGAGGTGGTGGCGGCGGACCTGGCAGTGGGAGTGGCAGCGGAGGCGGCAGCAGCAGCAAACCTGGAGCCAGTGCAGCGGGCGCCAGTGCGAATGCGGGCGGCAGCGAAGTCGAGGAGGTGGTGGACATTAACGATAAGGAGCCGGCGAGCGCCAAGGAGCAGACGCAGACCCAGACGAGCAGTCGCAGCCGCAAGGAGTCGATTGTCACCATCGATGAGTCGCCGGTGCGCAAGGAGCACAAGGATCGCGACAAGGAGCGCGGTGGCGGCGGCGGCGGCGGCAACGATTCCAAGGACAGCAGACGCCGCGAACGCCGCTCCAAGTCGCGCACCAAGGAACGGGATCGCGAGCGCGAACGCGAAATGATGCGGGAGCGCGAAATGCGCGAACTGCGCGACAAGGAGCGCGAACGGGAGCGCGAACGGGAGCGAGAACGGGAGCGGGAAAGGGAGCGGGATCGCGAACGCGAACGGGAACGGGAGCGCGAGCGCATCGAGATGCGTGAACGCGATCGGGAGCGGGAGAGGGAGCGCGAACGCGAGGAGAAGATCGTGAAACCGGTGCGGGATGCGCGCCGCGAAAAGGAAATGGAGGAGGAGATGCGCGAGCGCAAAAAGGCGGAGAAGAAGGCGCGCGAAAAGGAGGCGGCCTACCAGGAGCGGCTCTCCAACTGGGAGATACGCGAGAAGCGCAAGGCCAAGGAGAACGAGAAGGTAACAAAGCAACATTTGTGAAAAACTTAGTTTAAATAATGAATAATTCTGCAAATTAAGCACAATTATTCGTGCTCACGTTTAAGGCAGGTGTCATCAAGGTAACAAATCAATGTAGTTTCTCAAGAATGCCAGGGATGACATTTGCCCAGGAGAATTTAGTAAAATAAAATAGTAAAGTCAGACAGTTTAAAGAAAGATTAATTCTATAAGTAAGGTGCGATTAATCTTAATTAATCTCAAGTTTAACAAGAAACAGCTGAAAACTTGCTTAAAGTGCGGATTAATCTTACGACAAAAAAAAAGGGAGAGACAAAGAGGAAGCTTAAAGCTTCATTAACTGATTAAATAAATCACTTGCTTTAGGTGTAATTAAGTTTGACGCCGCTCTACGATTGATAGAAAGAGAAAAGAAGATAGGTTATAAATGTAGTACAGTTGACAAAACAAAAACACGTCTTGCTTTAAATTTTAAGCAAATGTCATCTTAGCATACCTACAATCGTGAATTGACTTATTCAACGTATATCCAAGAACAGGAGAGTTTAAAAAAACTCGAACAACGAATTAAACACAGTTTTAAACAAAATCCTGTTTAAGTTTTAAGCAAATGTCATCTTAAGCATGCCATGGATGACACTTGCTTTAAATGAGTGAGGTTAAAGTTTGATTAACTATGGAAATATTTAACCATTGACTAATTAAATTTGCATTTTCGTTACCAGTATCGCCACAAGGAGACGGTGCGCCAGGAGGAGCGAGAGAAGGACGCCAAGCGGCTGAAGGAGTTTGTCGAGGATTACGACGACGAGCGGGACGACGCCCTGTACTACAGGGGCCGCGAGCTGCAGCAGCGTTTGGCGGAGCGGGTGCGCGAGGCCGATGCGGACTCCAAGGATCGCGAGAAGGAGGCCGACGAACTGGCCGAGCTGAAGAACAAAATCTTTAGCGGCGAATATGAGAATCCGACGCAGGAATACGAGAAGGCGCGCCGCGAATTCGAGAAGCTCTACGAGCCGCGCATCCTCATCAATGTCAACGCGGAGGCGGAGCACCGACGCGAACTGGAAATGCAGCCCCAGCAACAGCAGCAGCAGCAACAACAACAGCAGCAGCAGCAACAATCAGAGCGACGCAAACATCAGTCGCAGCTGGCGGATGATTACGACAGTCGGGACAGCGCCGGAGGATTAGCTTTAGCTGGCTCCGTGCTGGGTCACAAGCCGGCGCCGCCATCGGAGGATTCCGTGTCGACCAACGATGATCGCGCCTCGCTCGCGGACACCGCATCGAATGCCAGCGGCTATTCGCATCTGAAGAACAACATGAACAGCAGCAGCAACAACAACAACAGCAACAACAATCAGAGCGGCGACAGCGTCAGTCGACAGAACAGCGAGTCACGGGATTCCCTGGCGAACATCCACACGCCCACACTGGACACCGAACAGGCAACCGCCGCTGCCGCAGCCGCCGCCTCCGCGATGAGCATGCCCCTCATCTCGCTGACACTGGGCAACAATCTCAAAAAGAAAATGATCGAGGCCACCGGCGTCTTTGTGAACGACGACGACAACGACGAGAACATCAATCCCAAGAAGCGCAAACTGGTGCCGCTAGGTGAGTGCAACTGGAAGAGGAAGAGAAAGAGACAGCCCGAATTAATGGAGCAAATAGTACGAAGTATTCGTTCACTAACCAAAAAAAAGAGAAATTTGTCCGTCTGTATGAACGCAATTATTATCGTTGCTATTGAAGCTAGACACTTGAAATTTGAAATATATATTCTCGTGATAGCCCGCGTCAGATAAGTTGCCAAGTTTTTTTTGGATACGCCTACTGGAGGCGTGGCAAATTGACCTAATCTATAAACATGCCTTGAGAAATAAACAAGTGAGATTGCTCTAGTCGAAGGTATCCTGAAACTTTCAGTAAGAGAACATAGAATCCCATATAAAGGTCCAGTTTATAGGAATCGAACTTTAGAAAAGAAAAATTGGATATTTTATGCGGGTATTGCTATGGGAACTATATGATATAGTGGTCCCATAAATTCCCTTTGAGCTTTAAGCTGTAGCAATATTTAAATATAACTGTTTCTTTTTTTTCCAAAAAAATGTCCCAAAAATTTCCTTTGAGCTCACGAAATGAATAAGTTCAAGAGAAAATTGATGAGAGTGAAGTGCTGAGTGGTGAATTTCTGTGCAGACTGTTTTTGACTCACAAGAGAAAATGAACAGTTAATCAAGTGTGCTCTCTCTCCTATACAGATTACGATGACAATTTGAGCAACAGTACAACATCGGTGAGCACAACTCAGACGGCTGCGGAGCGTCAAAGTTCTGCTGTATCAGCGGCGACAGCTGCTGCAGCTGCCGTTAGCCAAAAGATAGCCAATGCCAGTGGCGGTGGTGGAGGTGGATCCAGTTCAACATCATCCGGTTCGATGGGCAGCGGCGGCAGTGGCAAAGGCAGCGGCCAGCATGCTGGAAAGCATGGCAGCAGCAGCGGCAGTGGCAGCGGCAGCGGCAGCGGCAGCAATAGCAAACACCACGGTAAGAATGATGCAGCTGCATCTGCGGGCAGCGCAGATGCTGCCGCGACAAACACCAAAAAGGATGAGAATGGTGCAAAGGTGCATGATGAAAAACGGCGGCATATAAAAAGCATTATTGACAGGATACCCACACAAAAGGAGGAGCTATTTAATTATAAGCTTGACCGCAACGAGATCGACAGCGGTCTAATGGAACGCAAAATACGTCCATGGATCAATAAGAAAATCATCGAATATATCGGTGAGCCGGAGCCAACGTTGGTCGACTTTATATGTTCCAAGGTGCTGGCCGGCAGTCCGCCCCAAAGCATACTGGACGATGTGCAAATGGTGAGTTGACAGCTACACAAATTCACCACGAGTATACAAATGCCATCTCTCTCTAACACACACACACTCAACAGGTACTGGACGAGGAGGCTGAGGTGTTTGTGGTGAAAATGTGGCGTTTGCTCATCTACGAACTGGATGCGAAGAAGAGCGGCATCGCCGGCAAGTAGAAGAATCCAAGCAGAGACCAGTGACCGACCAACCAGCCCGGGGCCAGCATCGCCATCGCCGGGGCAGCGACGTTGCTATACTTTAAGTTACATTTGTAATGCCTAGACACTATTCAAAATCAAAACAAAAACAAAAAAAGAAAACTCTGATAAAAAACAAACAAAACACAAACACTATCATTATAAAAGAAAAAAAGTGTACATACAGGGCGTACGGCAGGAATTGTTTTTTTTTTTTTTGTTTCTTACTTCATCAAATTTCGTCACCTTGTGTTTTTAGCATTAGCGATAACAAATTCATTGATAATGTAAATACACTCACACACACATACACATACACCGATCAAAAAGAAAATGAATAACAATCGTGCTCCATGTACATTTCTATCTTAAATTCGTTTCTTATTTCGCCAATTTTGCGGTAAAAACAATGTAGATCTTTTATTTTTTATTGAATTCTTTTCTTTTTTAATGAAATTTAGCGCAACGAGCTTTTGACTTGAATGCAGAAATGTCTTTATAGAAGTAATAATAAACAAAAAAAAAGAAACTACAAAATTATGCGGATGTTATGAAAGAGAGGGAGAGTGATAACGAGAGGCAGTTAAAGCAACGGTAAATGAGCGCTTGCGCGCGTGCACAATTAACGGAGAGAGACAGAGAAGACGCAGATTATGCAAAGAACTTTGCGCTGTTATTTTCATTAGCTTCCATAGAAATAATTGATTGATTGAAAAATCAACTTTTGTGAAACAAACTTTTATACATGAAATGCAATATAAACCACCGCATAAACTGAAATTGTGACGTCACGCACTCGTTAAACAAAATAACGGTACTGCGCTCTCTCAATCGTGAGCGTAAATGCCAAATTGGCGCCACTTATATTGTAAATATTAAAGAACAGTGGGGAAAATTGAATTGATGTGTGGGATAGTTGCTTATATTTACAGTAAAGGTACATTCAACATAGTTTTCTGTTATCGTATTGCTTACCGAACCGAGGAAAATAGGTCAAGGGATTTCCCGTTAGCAAGGTCAAAGCGTTATTTTGGGGCTTTTGCTTTTCGTTTTCTGGTTACAAGATATGTGAGAAAGCTGATGATGATATTGAAACGTTTAAATAAATACACGCCAGAGAAGTTTCACAAAGTTACGTTACGTTGCGTTACGTTATTCGGAAAGTTCCAAAAACTTGGGCCAGCCGCATCAACAATAACACGTTGATGCGCCCGCATCAACATCCTCACCGTTGCCGATGGCCAAACCGTTGGGTGCGTTCATATTTCCAAAGTACTCCGAGGACACAATCTGCAAGTGGAGACCATTTGGATGAGCTTCATAAAGTATGAAAAGTAATCAAAGATTGGATGCACCTTTTCCACAATTTCCTTGAACACATCGCTCACGTACTGATCACACTTGGCCGACGTCTCGATGAAGATCGCTCGATGTTTCCGGGCAAATTTGCGTCCCTCCTCCCGATCCACAACGCGCTCCTGATCGATCTTGTTGCCGACCACAATTGTCGCGATATTCGGATTGTCGCTGTAGCTGTTCAGCTCCGTTAGCCAACTCTCCAGCTTGACCAGCGACTCCCGACTGGTTATATCGTAGACGAGTAGCGCGCCCAGCGCCCGCCGATAGAAGCTCGGCGTCAGACTGCGAAAGCGCTCAGCGCCCGCTGTGTCCCACAGTGCCACCTTGTAGTCGATACCATCCACATTCATTACGGCGCTCTTAAAGTCCATTCCGATTGTGACGTCATGATTCTCGTCGAACTGGTTCTCCACGAAGCGCCGTATCAGACTGGAATATGGGAAGCAGCAGGAAATGGTTAAAGCACCAATCAGGTTAACTCAAGAACGTTGCAGTCGGGTGTAATCGACTGCTCCATTCTCGTTCACAGTAATTTTAGTTAATTTGAATTTTCTAAACTGCACATATGTGAAATGCAGTTCCAATCTAGAGGACAAATCATGGCCAAAAAGCCATCAAACATGAACATCGCTTTAGTTTTGACAAAGTTATGCGAGCTTGAAGGTCAGGAGCTATGGATCCGAGACCTTTGCATGTCAAAATTTTGGTATATTTTGCATGATTTTTGACCAAAAATTGTACCCCCTCAGAATCGCTTTAAGAGTTGTTTTTTATACTAATTATGACAAATACAAAAAAATTCGTGATTCTAAATTTTGAAAAAAAAATTTTCGAAAATGAATATGGGGGAGTAGGTGAATTTTTTCGATATGTCAAAAAAAATTTATGTATTTTAAAAAAATGAATAAATCTTAAACACGGAATCAATTTAGATGAGAAACCATGACCAAAATGCCATCAAACATGAAAATCGGTTGAGTTTTGGCAAAGTTATGCGATTTTGAAATGTGGGAGCTATAAATTCGAGACCTTTTCATGTCAAAATGTTTGTCAAAAAAATGTTAACCTTTTATCTAATGTGGAGTATGCATTCAAATTTGCATTCTGTAACCAATATACTCTTTTCACTTGGTGAACAAGTATAACAACCTTTACACGAAGCAACAATCTAGTGACGAAAGCATATTCAAGCCGTACAATTTCTGATAACAAATTTTGCGACAAAGCATATTCATTTAAAATTGTAAATATATTCTCTATAAATATATTCTCAATTATATAAATATAATTTATGAATGCCTCCTGCTGCTTGTTACATACACGCACAACAAACAAATATACCCATGCAATGCCCACTGTGTACAGGGTATATTGGCGAGTTAAACTTTGGAGTCCCGTGCGAAATTTGTGCAAAACGCCTTCATGACTAACATTTATTGAGCCTATCACTGTTTACGTATTGTTTATTGTTTACGTGTGTGTGTGTGTGAGTGTGTGTGTGTGTGTGTGTGTGAGTGTGTGTGTGTGTGTGTGTGTGTGTGCGTGGGGGCGCACGGGAAATACGCAATTGGAAGATTGAAATTGGAACTGTGCTTGCCTGGACTTTCCAACGCCGCTCTCTCCGATGATGAGCAGCTTTATAGCTCTGTCGGCCATGGTTTTGTTTTGTTTTTATTTATCGCCTGCTTTGAATGCACAACAATTAATTTATTTACGTTTAGTATTTGAACAAAAACAAATTGTGAATTTCATTGGGATGTGCGGGGGCTGCGGGATTCGTGTTGATGGCTTGGTGGCGTTGCCATACTGTTGTTTAACAGCATTGCTCCACAGGCAGCATATGCTGTGTGAAAGTGTTGAGTAACGTCGGCATGCTGAAAAGTCGCACAACTGTCAACTGTCAAAAGCGGCGTTTGTTTTCGTGGTGTAGCCCTCGTTCTGTTGTTCGGCCCTAGTTCTTTCTTTTTTGACGTGACCAGCGAGAAAAATGGTTGGTACCAAATTTCTGTGCATTTCAATTCTGAAAAATAAAACACATCCGTGCACAAAATAGCAAAGAAATGTATGAAACACGAAACAAACTGTGCATATTTATTGTGTGGCATATTATTTTTGTTGTGTGTACGCGCTAAAAGTGATTGAATACTAATTTGTTGCAATTTGATTTGAAGGTGAAGATCAAGTGCTCAGAATTGAGGACCAAGGACAAGAAGGAGCTCACCAAGCAATTGGACGAACTCAAGAATGAGCTGCTCAATCTGCGTGTGGCCAAGGTCACCGGCGGAGCACCATCCAAGCTGTCCAAAATGTAAGTCGACCACCCGCTACCCTCCTCGCCGAATGTTTTCATTATTAATCTCTTCGATTGTAGCCGCGTTGTGCGCAAGGCCATCGCTCGCGTCTACATTGTGATGCACCAGAAGCAGAAGGAGAATCTGCGCAAGGTGTTCAAGAACAAGAAGTACAAGCCCCTGGATCTGCGCAAAAAGAAGACCCGCGCCATGCGCAAGGCCCTGTCGTCGCGCGATGCCAACCGCAAGACCCTCAAGGAAATCCGCAAGCGTTCCATCTTCCCACAACGCAAATATGCCGTTAAGGCATAGATGAAAGAAACAACAACAATCGTTGTTACTAACCTAGTGTGCGCTAAGAGAATTCTCCTGAAAACAAAGCAAAAGGAATAAGAATAAAACCATTTTTTTTAAATGTGGATATCCCCATGCGTATATATGTAGTGTTTAAACGCGCGTGCATGTGTGTGTGAGTGTGTGGTTTCCAGTGCTTCCAGTTTAAACGTGCTTGATTTAATGGCACTGGGAAACTGCGCAAAAGTAAGGCGAATTAGTGGTAAAGTAACACGATTGAGAGGATTCTAAATTTATGTTAGTATAACGACTAACGTAGGCTGTCTTAATGAAGTTTCACAGACCTGCACATATACCAAAATCTGAACAGATCACTATATCATATTGCTTCCATACGAATAATTTGTAAAAAAAATTCCATTTTGTATTTGTAAAGACAAAAACGTCTCAATCGTTTTCTTACAGTGTTTCCAATTTTAGGTTGCTTTACCACTTAAATTCGCTTTGATTGGATGGCACTGGAAAACTGAGCTTAAGCGAGGCGAATAAGTAGCATTTAAGAATGCACTCAACTCGTAAAGTGTTTCCTAAGAGCGAGAGATGTTCCAATATGTTCCAGTTGTTAATGTCTAGCGTAGAGGTAACTTAGGAATGCGCTCAAAGCTTAAGTTAATATTGCGGTCCATGTAAAAGGTCTGAATTTTGTTTCACTTCCTGTTGCTTTTGGAATTTTCGGTTTTCAAAGTTGGCTATCATTTTTGTTTGTTATAGAGTGTACATGTTGATTTCGGCATAACAAAGGATGCTGTAGTTGGCATAGGTACTCATTGAATTCATATAAAAAACAATCTCACTGTTATACATCACATGTATAGAATCGAAAACAAAATGGATCGAGGCAAGATGGCCGTTAATGTGCATTCGACAAATGTATCATCGCAAAATTGGTCGCGCCATGAGATGCTCTCCTGGGTCAACACACAAATGAAATCGGAATTCACCAAAATCGAGGAGCTCTGCACGGGTGAGTAAGAAAGACAGAGCGAAGAAATTCCCCACACCCGCATTAATTCGGCGCACTTGCTGTGCACATAGGCGCCGCCTATTGCCAGTTTATGGACATGCTCTTCCCCAACTCGGTGAGCCTAAAGCGCATCAAGTTTCGAGCCAACCAGGAGCACGAGTTCATGCACAACTTTAAGCTGCTGCAGGCGAGCTTCCAGAAGAAGGCCGTGCACAAGGAGATACCGGTCGAGCGGCTGATCAAGGGTCGCTTTCAGGACAACTTTGAGTTCTTGCAGTGGTTTAGGAAGTTCTTCAACGCCAACTTTAAGGGCAACAAGGTCTACAACGCACTCGCTGTGCGCGACGGCGCCATCATGGGGTTTGGGCCCAACTCGAGCGGCGGCTCCGGATCCGTGTCCGGTTCTAGCAAGGGGCAAATGCAGAGCGCACGTGCTTTCTATACCGCTCACCAGGTGCGCACACGCACCTTTGTTAGCGATGCGCACTTGACGTACCGCAAGGAAAAGGAGGAGGTGATCGAAGTGCCCGAAGAGCCGTTCGATATGCGCGGCATGCTGCAGGAGTTGGAGCGTGCCGAACAGGATCGTGCCATGTACGTGTCGAAGCTGCGCGACGTGAAGGACGTTTGCGAGGCCAGCCGCGACGAGAACCCGGCCGTGGTCACCAAGATCCTCAAGATAATCAACGAGG
>SCDS01001095.1:0-15473 GCA_004149465.1 Drosophila nigromelanica | reverse complement strand
CTGAACCGATTTTCATGTTCGATGGCATTTTGGTCATGTTTTGTCATCTAGATTAGTTCTGCATTTAAAATATATGCATTTTTGAAAATAATTTTTTTTTCATTTTTTGGAGAAAATATCATGTACAAAAGGTTATAAACAATTTTCCGACCTTTTCCAATTTTTGACGAATTTTTTAATATCTGAAAAAGCACGTTTTCTTAATTGTGTTTCACGTTTTTCCGTGAAAATTAAGCAACGTTCTATCCCAACAAGGTAAACATGTGATTACTTACGTCATTATTTGATACTACCTTTACGCGTACCAACTATTTTTTCTTGTGAATCTCAAGTTGGCACTTTAATAATAGCTTTTTTATTACATTGCAGCATGTTTGTTTAAAAGTGTTAACGTCATATTTACATATCCAATCTAGACGTTATTAACCACCCACAACGATGTTTTATTCATTACAAATAATCAAATATCAATAGGACTAGCTGAAATTACACTACCCACGGCACAACGGAGCAAATTCACATAACGCGTCATAGACGAGACCCCAAAGCTGAACAGCCGAAAAACTGGCAGTCAGCCCAAGTGCCAAATATATGTGAAGCAGTAAAACTTAATTTGCTGTTTATGCCAAGACCTAATGATAACTGTCGACAGCCAAATGGCGGTTGGCGGTCATTGCTCGGGTTTTGTCTTGGCGCCTGCTCCGCTGAGGATTTGGGGATTAATAAGCCAAGTTAGGGGCGGCGCTAATGAACTGTGCGCTAAGACCCCAGAAATGAACTGACGAACTGCAAATGAGCGAGCGACTGGACGTACAACGGGTCGTATGTGTGATGGCCAGCTTAGGCGACCATTTGACATTTTGCGCACGCATATGCATACACACAGACACAAATACATACAAACAAACAAACCTAACATTTGCGTTGATTGCCAAATGCCGTCGGTTGTTTTTGGGCTATGATCCAGCTGCATATAAAATATAATGAAGAGAAATAACTTAAAGCGACGCAGCCATAAAATAAATGAGCCGGCAATGCGAAGTTTTGTTGCCCAAATGTTATGTTTGTGACCAACACATGCTTACATATGTATATAAGTGATAGTTATCCTTAAGTCCTTTGCTTGGACAAATTTCTTGGTAATTTGCATTGCCAAAAAGTTATAGGCAAAAACTTGACAATCCTTTTTGCTGATCGAGGGCTTGGCGAAAGTTTTATTTGGCTTATTTATTACGACCTATATGACATTTGCATGGGCAGCCAAAACACATTTGCGGTCGCTGTAATGTCACAGCATTCAGTAAATTCCAACTGGATGATAAATCAAAGCCCCTTACGGCTTTTATTGGACTTGTTCGGGAATTTGTTTACGATACGGTTCTAACAACAAATCGCATCAAATGGCATTTGTATTTTTAGCGCAAATTTCATAAATCAAAACTTTTGTTGCCCTCCAAATTTCTTTGGGCAACTTTTGATTGCCTTTTTTGACATTTTTAGACATTTGCCATGATTCTTTATTGTCTTTTGGATACATTTTGCATGGCAGGGAGAACAACTTCAAAGATATTTCGTCGTCGGCTTAAAAGTTATGATACCTCACTTTTCATTCGGCACTGGGACTTCTGTCAGGCCGTCCCACTTATAATTAAATAAATTTTCATTTAGCCTGTTGACACATTTGAGTGCTCATTAAACATTCAAATGGCGTTCATTTTGGCCACACTAAATCATGCATGCTTTGTTCTCAGCTCTGTCCACGCTTTTGTAATTTATGCCTATTTCGATCAAATATTATACTAACTTATTTAAACTCGACCACATTTCACACAGCAAAATGCCAAAAACAACCGATGTCATATTTTTTTTTGTTATAAGCAGCGAATTAGTTTCAAATTTACGAGCAGGCCGAGCAGAGGCCCCTCCAAAATTATTTCAGCAGTAAAAAGTGAGAGGCGTCGCGGGACCCCTATTTAAAACGTATAAATATATTTCTTATACTCTGTTCAGCAAGCGAAAAAGATTATTTTTGGTTTCGTTCGTCTATCCTTATCAACATGAAATAAATACATTTTTCACCCGCCATTTTTACCTAAAACCTAACTTATATTACAGTTTAGAATAAATGTAACAAGCTTGAACTAGTTATTTTACTGCGAATAGAGTATTGCATAGTCGGTTTCACCTGACAGCAATAGCATCAACAATAGCGACAGCATTTTTACTCATTGCAACAAAATAAAACAATATAACATATGTATATACAAAAATTATATATACAAAATTTATTTTAAGTTTTTTTTATAAATATTCTGATTTGAAATGCATAATAGCTGTCAGAATTCATTTAGAAATATGCATTATTAAATACCTTCCTACAAATCAAATTATGTCAATCATTTTTAATAATCCCTAGATTTTTTTGCATGTGAGCAGCGCTCCATTTTCTTTTTTTTTTTTATTAGTATACACTGTACACAATATGAAAATAGTCTGCCGGTTCGGTGCAATGTTCGTTTGTGTTATGTTCATCTGGCTTTTTTCATACGTGGAAAAGTATTAAAATGGCTACGCTTGTGTATGCTATGTTCGGCTATCGGAAAGCCAGGCTATTTTAAATGTAGGTTAATTTTTTTTGCATTTAACCCTTTACTACTAATTAAAATAATAATAACAATCATATTGATAATAATAAGTAAAATTAAATTTGCATAATACGCGAACTACTACAACTACTGGAAGGTGCCATATTTATATTTAGGTAAGCCTTCTTTCAAGACAAAAAAACAGCGACTCCCGGCCTTAAAAAATGGTGAGTCGACGATATGTAAGCCACAGCCACTAACTTTGTATACCAGCCTGAGTTCTTGTTCACCTGAACAGAGTACCGTGCAGTCGGTTGCACGCAGTTACAATATTCTTACTCGCTTTATGTTTTTATGCTCATTACAAAATACGTTGGCTGCGGTTTTACATGCTTTTAATGAGCATTGCCATCGCAAATTATATTCGCCAAATGAACAACTCAAATTTACAACATAATTAACTAGAAGTATGCATAATTTCATGAAATGCACTAACAAAGTAATTTATGCATTTATTGTGACTGTGCACAGTGTGCACTGCGCGACACAGGTTTTATATACCTGGATACAGGATTGTATTTAATTGGGACATATTTTATGTAGCCGCCATTTGGGCGTCTATTAATTATCTGTAAATGTGACAAAAGCAAAGCAGAATCACTTTTTGAGAGCTCTACACTTAGCTGGTGTTGTTTTTGTTTTTGATGTTGTTGACGTTGTTGATAATGTTGTTGTTGTAGTTGTTGTTGATGTTGTTGTTGTTTTTAATGATCCTAAGATTTGACGACATAACGGCATATTAAACGCAGAAGAACTCAAGAGAATGCTTGCTAACGATGTACACTAAAAATAAAGCAAAGCAAAACGCGAACAAAAAATTGTCTCAGCCGGGCCAGGCCAGGCCAACATTATTAATAGGCACTTAAAACTGTGTGGGGGCAAGCTAGAATACAGCGCGGCCAGAGATGGCTGTGGTGGGATGTAGTAAGTGTAGACAGGGACGGTCGCAGCAGATTACGGGCTGTGGCACGCTGATGAAGACACGTTTTTACATTGCGTATATTGACGTTAAAATTAGATGCCAACTTGTCGACGACGCGTCGTTACCAAAGTCTCAGTCGCAGAAACAACGCGTATCATATTTTAGCTGATGCTCAAAACGATGATGATGATGATGGAATGATGAGATGGTGATGTGGCCCGAAGATGCCGCATGTGAATGATGATGAGCTGGCACCGGTCATATAGGAGACCGGTCTCTGTCCCACCCCTGCATATGCAGGTGGCTGTCATAACGGTGATGATATATGGTTGCCTCACGTTCTGACACACAAATTAACATGTTAAATGGACCAGGCGAGTGTTGAATACCATTTTAAAGGGTTATGCTTGGTTATGGCCAATAGCAGGCCGTACTTTATTTATAAATATTCGATATATGTATTTATAGATTTCATTATTTTCCCTACATGTTGGGCTCCAGTGGCTCTACGTCTCTGTACGGCTCGCCAGCCTTGCACAACGCCGAAAATGTTCTGTCATAGCCGCTCTGGCAGTTGATACTCTTCACTCTATAAATGGAGTGCTCGGGCATAAAGTTGTTGGCGTAGTTGCATGCCATTAGAAACTGTGGCACTGGTCCCTTGGTAAATCTGATGGCCGCACAACCCACGTGCGTGTTGTTAGTGCGGGCCATCACCGCAAAGTTGCGCACGTAGCTGTTGAGGGAGTGGCGGATAGAGAAAGCAACTCCAATGGCATTAAAAATACGCACTCGGTTATTTTTGGATCCTTGGGTAGGTAGTCCACGTGGTCCTGTGTTATGTTCTTGTACTGATCCCACCAGCGATCAATGGTATCCTTAACCAGGTCCTCATCCGTCGTCTCAGTTTTGTTAACGCTGAACAGTCCCAAATTTTGACCAGAGTTGGGAAACTCTGGAGTATTGTGGCATTGGTCATAGATCAGCGCACATTGCTTCACATTAAGCGTTGCCAGCTTCTCCAGCTCCTCACTCCACTGCATTGTGGCCATTTTTTCGGGCGCCTTTAAATTCTCCAACTTGCCAGAAGCAAGCAAATTGCGTTGCGTATTATGCTGGTTGAGAATAAGCGGCTGATGCTCGGTAATATTCAACAGCTGAGCGTTGGGCGGGCACGCTTTGGCCAGCTCCTGCGGATTGCTCAAGCGATCAGCTAAGGGGGCAAAAAAAATTCGATGCAGCGATACTTACCCCATTGTTATTGCAACCAATATGTTTCTTAAGGGTGGGACACAGCCCATGCTGGCAGTAATTAGGAGTGGCGTCTTGACAGTGGACCTGTTGCAGCACCAGCAGCAAAGCTGTGGCCAGAAGAAGCTTGAAATACTGTTGCATGCTGTTCGGTATTTGTTGCTTGGCTGCTACTGTACTGCGGCTTTTATAGTTGCTTTTAGCCACTTAGCCAGCTTAGGCAGTGGTGCTGTGACAACTGCTTTTGGCCAAGAACATCTGTTGCTGCTCACTTCACTACGGCTTACTCATGCCTATAATGCTTAGCACATAATCTAACACGAAAACAGACACAAATTCCCCACACACACACTTACACACACAAGGAAACCCACAAACCGTTATTGGTTGAAATGTCATGAATCCAGCTCTTGTTCAGGGCCTATCAATGGCAAAGGTATACAAACTGGAGCTGTGAAGAACACGCCGCCTCCTCTTGCAACACTTGACACTCGACAAAAAATCAACAAAAAAAGTAAAAAAGCAAAGAAAGATGAGAGTTGAAATGTGAACGCAAAAATTCTTTTCATAGTGCAATTTAAACAGCAAATACAACAAAAAAATGTTCTGTGAATCTCTGTTGCAATTCATAAAAGGACAAAAAGCGAAACAAGCAAAGAAAAAAAACCTATGGTAGAAAGAGAAATGAAAATGCCGTCATGTCCTTGTCGTTCATTTTCTACCTCAATTGAAATAGTTTTTCTCGACTACAAGGACTGAATGGACATTCTCCTGCAACAGTTTTTCACTTTCATTTAATGGCACAATGCTTTCCAGCGAGGGATATACGAACACTATATGGAAAAACTTATTTTGAAAGGCAAATATAAATGCATGACAAGTTTAACAATAATAATAGTAACAATCATAACCATAATAAAAATATATTAATAATAATACTAATTTATTTCTTTATTTATTTATTTATTTAACTAGCCCAAAACTACATAAAACTTTGTGTATTGTAATATACGATCTTATAAGGTTATAAATTTCATTTGTATACAGGAACTTAAAAAACAAAACTTTAGCTCTCTAGCCAATAGTGGGCCAGACGGACAGACAGAGGCATGGCTAAATCGGCTTGGCTAGTGTTGCTGATCAAGGATATAATTACTTTATGGGATCGGAGATGCCACCTTTCACCTTTCACATAAATTTGAATCAGCATTTTAAATTGGTTCAGGCTTTAAAAAACAAATATCTGAAGCAGCCCTCGCATTGCTCTTGTATCATTTTTTCTTCCTCTATCTGCTTACTCCCAGAAGACACGGAGTTGCAGTAAAGGAGCAACGGTGACAATCCACAGTATTGTAAGCCACAACAATGACCAATTCCAGAGTCGTATCTACTCTGTAGTCTTAGCTTGGCCAGCTGTTCCCTTTCTAAGAACAGCAAGAGTTGCTTACAGCAATATTATACTGTATTTTCCTAAGATGCCAGTAACCGTTATTATTATTGCTGAAGCCAATTTAATTTCATGCTTTATCGTAGAGCAGAAAATGAAATAAAATGCAAAATGTTAAAAAAAGAACAACAACATCAACACGGCACTGTAACCTGAACCTTGGAAAATCATCAGCAGGTGCAAGCCGTGTCGCAGTTACTGCAATTTAGCTAGGAAGTTGTTGCCATTTAGCGCACATTAACTGAACGGTTGAGGGAAAATAAAAGAAAAGAAAAATAAAAGCTTCGGCTTACACTCGCTTTTCACTTAATTGGATTTGCTTTGGCATCGCATTTTCTGTACCGCCCATTTAGGGCTAATAATTGCAGCTTGTAATTATTTTTACAGGGATTAAGCGCTGCAAAGGATAGCAGCTTAAATGCAGCTCCTGAACATCTGCAGCTTCTATCTCTCTCGCTCTTTCACACCTCCTCTAAAGCTGGCTCTCTCTTTATCTATATCTTATCCTGTCTCTGGGGACTCCTTCAAATGTCAATTTCAATTTAAAACTTTGTGCGTATATTTAAATAGTGAAATATATACAAAGTTATTTTGTATGCCTCTTCGAATACTACACACTCAAACACACACACATATGCACAGTGGTGAACAGTGGTGAGCTCTCACACTTGGGGTTAAAATCAATTTCATTTAATTTCCTCAAAAATCAGCAACGCGTTGCCAGCAGAGTCCTTCGACTTTGGTTTTCTTTTGATTGGCGGCAATTGGCAGTGTGCTTAGTATACACACACTTCTGTATATCACTGTATGTTGTGTGTGTGTGTGTACCAAAGCGGAAATTGAAATTCGCACACATTTACATACACAGAGCAGGGAGGTTTGAATTTGCTGGCTCCTTCTCATTGCCATATGCGGCATTTATTTGCATATTTAAAGGCAAAAATTTAAATGTTATGCATGTAAAAAGCAGCCAGGCGTAAACATTGTGTATGGGGGTGTTTGAATGCTTGTAAGTGTGTAAAGCACATTGGGATGTCAATAAAACAATGACAACGTCACAATCCCGACTGCCATTTCTTCAGCTTGATGCGACATTCGCCTCGATCCTGTCACTTAAAATGCTCAACTCAATTCGTTTTGTCACGTCCACGTCGCATCGAGCAGTCAACCAACTGAGAAGCTGACTGAGCTTCAGTTTATGTCACGCATTATTAACACACGCTCCGTAGCCAGTTGCCAAATGGTTGCAGCTACAGCAACAGCAATGTCATGTGTGCAACGTGGCGTATGCGCAATGCAGAGTGGCAGTCGAAGTTGTGGCAGCAACTCGGCAACTCGGTGCTTCGACTGCGACTTCTCTTGCGACTTCTACTGCACAGTCGTGAGTTGATTGCAAAACGCATTGCAATTCCAATATCATCCATTTTCACTGGATGTGTTCTGCCCACATTTATGGGCAGCACATGGCGCCAGTTAGCTTTTCTTATACTCTTCCCAAGGGGTACTACACCATTAGATTATCTGTAACCATAGGTCAGCCATAGATATGGATTTATAAAATAGTATAGACAGATTTTTAGTAAATATACTTAATACATTTTTTATAATATTTTTAAATTCCAATTCGAGTATGAACATGAACTAAAAGAAAACCAAGAGTTAACTTTTTAAATCCCACCAAAATATGCATTGAAGGGTATTAAGTCTTCGGCTGTCCAAATTTAGATGTACATTGTTTTTCTCTTTTTTTTTTTAACAAAGTCTGAGATTTGTTTGCTGTTGCTCGACACTGGGGAGCTGGCAAAGAAAATATTGTGCTGGCCATTTCTTTTAACCTTATTTATTTTTCAGTGTCGTCCGCCTGCGCTTATGCAATGGTTTTTGGCACGTTCCACAATGTGTGCATTTCTATGTGTGTGTGTGTGTGTGTGTGTGTGTGTGTGAGGTATGCAGCACTTGCACTAATGAAAAGTCTTGTGGCTTGGGCAACGTGCAAGCTAAGAATGCCATGCGAAGCTTTGATGCATATATATTAAACCGAAAAATACCTGAGAAATTGTCCAAAGTAAATGTATAGAGCACTTAACCGATTTTATTTATCTAAACAGAGTTTTGAAAGTGCAAAGAAAATATGTTGGGTAGAATATACATGTCATGTAATTTAATTTAGTCAGCTCTCTTATTATATTTTTTTCTTTTGTGGATATTTGTATTCCATCAACTAACTAATTCGCCTAACTCAAGACATATTCAGGCGCGGTTCAAGGTCGAGAAGATTTTGAGCATAGATTGAATTATCTACCTGAGACAATACACACCAGCACCCTTGGTGTGCACCCGCACACGTAGAGCCATCCACAGAGGTCGCTAGCTGAACAATTTGTTTCGCTTGTGGCATGTGGCCGAGCACATTGTCTGTGCCACCTTGTTGCTGTCAACTTAGCATAGACTCCATCAGCGTCTTCATTGGTGGCGTCTCCTTCCACGTCAGCCACGCTCGATATGCAGCACCAGGAAAAGCAGACGGTCGACAGTCCCTGCCACGCATCGCGGCATATGCTTTAGCTTTATCTACAGCTCCCTGCTGTTGTGATTCCGAGAGTTCCACTTCCCGGACCCCACAGTGCCCAACAGCAGTATTTGCCACAACATTGTCGATGTTGCCTTGTCGCCGCCGCGGTTACCCCAACCCCCAATCAGATGTCTTGCCAACTGATTTTCTGATTTTCGCAGAAAAGCGTGGCAACATTCAAGGACGTGATGCGGGGTATGGGGTGCCGGGTCTCATTAAATACGCTTTGACATTTGCTGTGCGTGTTGCTCACATTTCGCTTATCTGGCTGACTCGGAAGGCAGCCAGACGCACAGACGAGACAATGTAGCCCTGTCCCTGGTCGTTTTCCCTATCATCGCGATGTCTGCATCAAATCAAACATGTGGCGCGGCAGCCGCATCATTTCGACATTTATGCGACGGCATTAAACACCCCGTGGCAGAAACAAATCGTATAAACAGCCCACACGTAATTAGCTGTGTGGGCTTTAAAAATTTAAATGCACTATTAAAGCATATGGCATGGGGGAATTTTGGTATTTTATAAACGCAAACAAGACAAATCTGTGCGTCGCGATGTTTCCGTTTAAGAATATGACAATCTGTTTCGCCTTCCCCTTCCCCTTCTCCAACACAACATAATTGTTATGTTGATTGCAAAATTTTTAACCGCTTGTGGTTAAGCCAAAACCCAGAGCGCTTGCAAACAAGACCGTCGACAAGCTAAGGGGATCGGAGGACTGGAGCTGTGCCAGGACGAACCGTTGTGCGAATGGAGGACGACGTTGTCGACGCACTTTTGACATGCAAATTTTATGCATTTTTTATGTCGGACTTGGGGGAAAAGTTACTCGAAATTCAGGGGCTAAATTCACGAGTTCGCTCGTTTTTGTTGTTCTTCTTTCTGTGCTCGTTGCCGCTTCGTGTTGCAAGTTGCAGTCTTGACCAGTGTTCCAACCTCCCCCTCTGCGATGCAGTCGTAATTAATATAATTTCTGTTTTCGTACGCATAAATTAAACAATACGCTGCGTGACTTTTAACGAGCTCTTAAAGCCATTTTGTACAGCAATTTGAGTTGCAATTTTTCACACTTGACAGTTGGTCAGCCGGCGAAAGAAACGAAAAAAACGAAGGAGCCAGTTGAGGCAAAAGTGAAATTGCCAAGTTTTTCAGGCAGCTCAGTGGCAACTAATTAAGAAAATATTTGCCAAGCAATCGCACGGCAAACAAACGCAAGCGTTGAATGAAAACCAGGCAAAAATGCGTTTCAAATGCTGCAGGAAATGCCAAGCGGACCAGAGCAAAGGGATGCGGCCGAAGAGGCAACCAGGCGTGCAACTGCCGCATGTATGGCTATGCCGCCTGCAGAGATTGCTTCTCGGAATGAGCTGCAGCATCCACAGCCGACACAAAACACATTTCTCGACAATTGTGTGCCAAGAGCAAGTCCTAGATGGAGACAGCTGCGGCCTTGCTGCAAAAGGAATTCGTATTTGAAGAAGAATAAGAAGAACAGGATGTACGTTTGTATGTATATATGCTTGAAATATGACACCATTCTTATACACTTTTACAAAATGTAACTATGTAAATGAAAATCATCCCTGCGCTCGTAAATTGCTTGACAAAAGCCTAGCAAATGCCCTAATGACACTGGCTGAAAACGGCATAAAAACTTGAGCTAAATACATATATCTTAATCAGAGAAAAAAACGAGATTTTAATGGGCTTTCTGTTATTTATAGCATACATTTCATCATCAGATTAAGCTTAGCTGTGTGTCCAAAGAAACCTCTAAATTAAAATAAATGAAAAGCCATATTGAGGAACGATAAATTCACAATCGCTTTTGCCGAACAAAGCCCTGATAATTACAAGCTGATAAAGTGTATTGAGGAGTGGCCTTGTGTCCCCTGCACGTCAGTTGTTTATATTCACGCTCCTGCTCAGCGAAATCAACGCTGAATTGGGTCAGGTGCGATTGTCCTGCTGTATACCCACACACACAACCACGTCTCACACCCCCCGCCCTCCTCCCCGGCACGTGTCCATGCAATTTGTCGTTTCTGTAAAGTTTTCTTTTTCCTGTGCTGATGGACATCGTTATGTTCATTGCCGCTGCTCTGATGATAAGCAACAGGGTCCCAAATGCATTTGATGTAACGCCATCGGTTTTATGATGAGATTTCCTTGCTGCTGCTCTACACTGTTAAGTTATACAAAGAATGTCCGAAATGAAGCCATAGACCAGGCAAAAGCTGTTTGCTCCGTGCCCAGCCAAAAAGGGACATCTCAAAGCTTTGTTCATGCAAATTGAAGTGCGTGCTGGGCGCTTTGACTTTAATGAGATACACGCAACAACGAAACGAAAACATAAACGAGCTGGGCGGGCCAGAAATTGGGGGTCCAGAGGGAAAGCCGCTTGCCGATGGCGTCAGTGTAAACAAGACTGCCACATGCCACATGCAGCGCCACAAAAATTAATATTTGTGTTAATAAAAGCGACAAGGGGCAGGGGCAGGGGCTGGGGCAGGGGCAGACCATTCATTGCCAGGGCCTGGCAGATCCGATTCAGAGCATTTCGTTCCGGCAGCAGCTGTGCGGTCGTGAGTGTTTGCATTGCTTGTTTGGATCTAAGCACGCGCCTTTAGTCGAGCGGGTGCGGCAACATAATTTGTGAAGCAGATGCCGTGGCGGGGTGGATAACAAGTAAAACGTGCCAAAACGCTAAAACAGACGCCGAATCTTTGGCTGCAACTCGCACTTGACAGCTGAAACATGAGCATGAATGTCGCTGGCACCCAAACCAAACCCAATTCGAGTCCGATTTCTAACCCCAAACCGAACCAAACTTGCAATGGAAGCTGTGCAGCATACAATTCAATTAAAAAGTTTGTTTTTTTTGCCTTCTCCATCTATTCTCTCTAGTATTTCCGTTGAGCGCAGTTAAATGACGGTGACGTCTCAATTTTCCCCATTCCAAGGAATCCGCGCGCTCCAAAAACCCAAAGCAATGAGCAACGTTCGTTGAAAGCGAAAGCGAATGAGAGATTGAAAGAGCGGGTGTATAAGTGCCAAGTGGCAAGTGAGAACTACAGTGGGTAACTTGGGGATTTTAGAAAATAAAAATGGCAAGCAGAATAATACAATACTCAAATCTAAATTATAAACAAAGTTAAATTTATACTGGGTAAATACATTTTCTACAGTGTCGTAACCAGTCCGACACATATTTATTTTTCTAAAAATATATTTTGTTTTTACATACCTGTTGTTTAACTAGAAACTTAATTCGTATGCCTGTCACAAATCCATTCAGAAATATATATTATATTTGTTTCTTTATTTTCATACAGTTTGATATCATATATAACTTTTGAATACTGAGCCTGCGAAAAATTACAAAGACAAATAACTTTTTGTGAAGTTTTGTTTTTGTTTAACCCTTTTATTCAACCGTTGCTCCCATTGTTTGCTGGCTGTTATGGGCCGCCTGTTCGCCGCCTTTCTGAGTGGCAGCCTCCTGTGGTCTGACTTGCCATTGAGCTGAGCTGCTTCTCCGCATCCTCCACTTGCCTTGGAGCCTTGCTTTTCATTTTTGTATGTGGTTTTTATTTTGTGTTTTCCTTTTTTTTTTGAACACCCACATCAGCGAATGGAATTGATGTGAAATGAAACTTCACACCATTATTCCGGGAACCCGTAGCCCGCATTCATCATCCAACTTGGTGTTGGATGCTGAAGCTGAGGCAGCTGCTGCTTAGCAATGAATGAAATGCAATTAAGTTGATGTCGATGCATGTTTATAGTGCCTGACTGCTTGAATGCATGGCTCACTGACAAAGCCACATGTCAGGATACAACAAAAAAACAACATATATGAATTGGCAAAGCAGAAATGAATTTCCAACGCCAAGTGAGCAACTATTTTGAGTAGATTCTTAAGCGTAGTTCTCGAGTTATTTGAACATATGGGAGTGTGTATAATGCTCAGTTGACATGCCAGATGCGTCACCAAATTAACTTAATTTTAAGTATGTATACGAATTTCTCTCACATTTATTTGAGCTGTTAATTAAGCAAATGCCAACGTGACTAGGCAAGAAGTTAGCAGCTGCTGCTAACAAAAGCTGCCAAGTCACGACAAGTTCGGAGCCGGAAAATAGCATTTACCCGTTTGCCCACACTGGCAACTCCTTTGATGTTGACCCGGAACAGGCTTTGCATATTTGGTCAAAGTAAACTGTTGGTCTGGGCAAAAGTTGAGCAACTTTTTCGCAATCGTTTCAGAGGCTGCACTTTTTGCATATGAACATACGAGGGACACGCCCACACACTTAGTGGGATGTTTGCGGCGTGACTTCATAATGGATTCCCTGGCCTGCCAGACAAAAGGCGAGAAAATTTGCGGCTACATGTTCATTTATCATTTGCCTGAGTAATTGAAATTTCAACGCTGGAACCATCAGACCAGACAAGACCGCACAACACCCCACCAGGCCAGACCTTGCCAGCCAAGCAGGCAATCAATGTGTGCCCAGAGAGCAATCCGGAACGCATCCCTACTACACTCAACCCGAGCCGGCCCCAAGGCAGCCAATACATTAGACGCCACTTCTTTGAACTTAATGGATATGGAAAAAATAAAAAATGTATAAACTCACTTACGTCGGGCATGGAACACGTCGTAAGCATATGCATGAGTAATATGCAAAAAAAAAAAATTTTTTTATATATATATAAATAAAATGAACAACAAAATATATAAAAAAAAGGTTGTTAGAAAAATGCGCCTTAAAGTCACAAAAGGGTGGCCGGAAAATCATTGAGAATGTGCTTGAAAATCGATTGGGGATTACTCTTGAGCGCTTTTCATTTTTACCTCGTTTCAAGCATTCTTCAGGCATAGGTATATATATTTTTTTTCGGCCCCAGCGGCTTATCCCTTCTTGTGGGTAGGGGCTTCTCGGACTGCTGTCGCTTACGCATCGAAGCACAAATGATTTAAAAGCAAAGCAAGAATTGTAGCCGCTCCTAGCTGACTGGCTCCCAAAAATAGATAAACCGGAAAAGGGAGGCAATGACTATTCCTATGCCAATATATACGTACTGTTTACATCCATACATGAGAGTTTGTGACTATTTCTACACCAAGGCTGGTGACACAAAAACGCAACCATTTAACCATAAACATTGAACTAAATTCAAAATCAATTTAGCGGAATAATAAAAGCGATCCAGGGTCGTTATGTTTTGGCCCTGATACTGGTCGGCGAATAGGACTGGAATTAAGGGCAGGCCCATTCGCTGTGGCAGCACTTTGTTGTTGCCAATATGAGTTTTGGTATGTTCCTGTGTGGCTGCAATTAGGACAACAATTGGCTGTGTGGCAGCCACTTGATTCGGAACTGAATGTGCCATGGAACGCGGAACTCTCCTATGTTATTACAAGAAATTACATGTGTCTGTAAAATAACAAGATTACTTCTGAAGTGTTGTATGTAATAATTAAATGACCAAATTAACTGAAGCATTTGGAAAAACATAATAATTAGGTACTTAAATCAAATACACGCGTATATGTGAATTGGCTTTACGAAAACTGAAAGAATAATCTGGCACTATCTTGTTTCATATTTTATTATTTCGAAGAATTATTTAATAACGAAAGTTCTCCTTTCTCAATAAATACAGATGCCCTGTTTCTGGCAAGCACTTACGACAAATTGCCATAAATAAGTACCATATACTGCCTACTGGGCACATCTTGGTGTATTGGCCATGGCCAAAACGCAGTCAAGCTGCCAAGCGGCGACAACTGCAGCAGACTGAGCTTATTTATGCCTTAAGCCAACCTCAGCAACAACAGAAATAATAATAATAACAACAAACACAGAACCTGCAAGAGGAAAAAATGCATAACACTATTGTAGCCAAAAGTCAAGTGAATTTCCTTTACTGGCCAAACACAAAATAAAAAACGACTTACACACACACACACACATATATGTATGTATATATATACATATATAACACACAGCCGAAAGAAACCGAACAGGATGAACGAGTTGCTCGCAGTGCCATGAAATGTACTTTGTTATGAATTTTTGTTACATCCTTTTTCGTTTTTGGGTTGCTTCTTTGCTTCCATTGACTTCCTTTCTGCAATGGCAGTTGAGGCAACAACGGCAACAACAAAGATTAGAAGAAGGACGCAAACACATCCGTAAACAATTTGTTCATGCCCTTCTATTTTTATTCAGTTTTTCTAGCAACTCTGTTATGTCGTCTTTGTGTTTATTTGAATGCGATGCTTTTTGATAAGAAAAATAAAGAAATTGTTGTTGAAAATGTTGCCACCCAAAATAAAATGCTGCAAGAAATTCCTGAAGAAAATACATTAAGTAAATAAATTGAAATTAAAACAAACGAACCCCAAATCCAAAATTAAACAAAAACCCTAATATGGTTAAATGGGGTGTACACAGTTGCAATCGAGTTTTAAGGTTTAAATATGCGCACCAATTAAAATTAAGTCAAGCAAAAGTGGTAAACATTGTAGTAGCCGAGTGGGAACAGTTATGGTTAAATAGAAACTTTTGTGACTACCCTCGCACATGACTCCCACGCTGTTATCATATCTTCTTTAATGTC